>CAJHQP010002456.1:0-85864 GCA_905132765.1 Moricandia arvensis
ATTCTCTTCTGGTTATTCATCTCAATAGCAAGGATCTATCCATCCCCATCAACCAAAGAGCAAGAGGGATGGACGATATCTTGATACTCCTAGGCGACTGATCTGGATATGACACACCAAATAAGAAGCCCTTAGGTCTCTGGATAATACACACCAGAACTCGACAACTTCTAGAAAGAGAGAGCCGTCAAGAGAGAAAAGAAACTCGTGGTTTATTGATTGCTTGAGTACAATAGGGTTAGGAGAACCCTTTAAATAAAAGAAACCAGAGAACAGGCTCTCTAGGGTTTTGAAAATAGTAAAAAGGAAAAACTATAGTTTAAAATAAACATAAGCTTTAAAATGTAATAAAATGTGAACTTCTGCTAGTCTTGGGCCGAGATAGAGCCTAAGTGATGTTGTTTTTAAAGAGATCTAACAACTCTGGTTGTGTGTGTTTGAGAGGGAAAACAAGATTAGATAGTTGGTTTGGTAAAGAAAGAAATCTGATGAAACAATCAGTATGAACTTGATTAGAAACAAGAGACTTAGAGAGATTATGGAGAGATTTAGAGTATAAGAAAGGGGTAGACTAAGGGAAACTAATCAAGAACACACTGATATCTTTTTCTCTAAGCTTTTAGTTTTTCATTCATGAAGGAGGAGAGGCAAATGCCTCCTCACTCGCTTAGGGTTTACAAACACCTACACATTGCTTTTATAAGCTCTCACAAGACTAAAGCATAAACCTAAATCCTATGGATACAATTGCTTGATAGAAATGGATGGTTAAGATGGTGTGTGGACTGGTCTTCTCTTGGATGCTGGTGAGTTTGAATGAATGGCCGAGATGCTCCCTTTTGAATCTCCATTTTGAACATGCGGCCAAGATGGGTTCTTGTTGGCTTTTGTGAGCTGTAAAGGTAAAGGCTCCTCCTTTCCCTTTCCAGCCTGGCCTTATCCTTCCAATATGCCAAAGGCATATTCCTCTCCTTCCTTGGCTCAAACGGTCACATGGATTCCAAGATAAGTCACCCTATCTTTGCACATAACATTTCTGGCCGGTTTAGGAACTTGGTACGGCCAGAACTTCTCCGAGCTTATCTTGTACGGACCATGTACGGCCATGTCCGTACAAGACCCTAATTTTGCACATCCTTAACTTTGGTAATGGCAAAATAAGGTTTAAGCATGTTTTGGTCGACCGTGGTCCGTACGGATCCGTACAAGTCCGTACAGATCCGTACAAGTCCGTACTACCAAACTCCACCAACCTCTTCCAAATGTGGTTAAGTCTCTTCTAGACTTGCCCTAAGCTTGTACCAACTCTTGATCACTCCTTGATCTTCATTTGGTTACACCAAAACCTCTCTTGGACATCTTAAGGCTTATTTGGTCCCTATGGGTCCATACGGTCCGAGTACGTCCGTCCGTACCAAACTCATATGGCCAATGCCTTAAGTGTTCCCAAGACCTCTTCCTTCCACCACACTCATGACACAACCATCTCTATTCTTAAAGTTAACACTCCCCCTCAAGTTTGACTCTAGTGATCCTAAGTCAAGCTTGGAACCTTGAAGAACTCCCTCATTAAAAACCTTATGAGAGAAAACCCTCCTTAAGGATAAAACCCTCATAAGGAAAAGAGTAGAGCCTTCAAGGCCTAGGGATTGGCCAGTGGGTCTTTGTGTTCTCATCAGAATGATGGACACACAAAGACCCTGGATCATGGCCCTCATATGATGTCTTAACCATGCACCACTTCACTAGCACCACACTAACTCCATGTGTGCTTCCTCTATGGTGATCTTGGTCTCTCCCCCTTTCATCTAACCGTCTTGTTAGATTAAGTGCTCGGACTACCAGATCACACTTCACATTAAGTCTATGGTGAGACTTGGTTGCTTCTTCTTCTAGGATAACAACCGGCTTCTTGAACCATGTGGGAACTCATTGCAATACTCCAATCACCTCAACACTTGAAGCCGCCTTGGATCATTGCTTCTTCCTTCAGTACATTGCTTCTCAAACCCTGGTTGCTTCACCTCTTGAATAACACCAAGCTCTAGGATCACAAGAAGCTTCTCAACACTCCCCCTCAAGCTAGACCATGTGGAACAAGTCTAGCTTGAACGGGACAGCTTCTTGCTCCTTAATCTTCATCACACCAATGCTGCACTACTCTGATCACACCACCTTTTGGACTGCTTGTGGAACCTCAGTAACTCTTCAACCACCTCACTCTAGAAGCCGCATTGATAAAGAACCTCCTCTTCTCACAAGCCAAGACTGCTCTGAACAATCTCTTGCCTAGACACGCCACTGCCTAGACCCGGATGGCTTCTTCTTCATTGTGCATACATTGGACAAGAACCGCCTATAGCTCACTTACTCCCCTCCTCAATCTTGGATTGAGTCTAGAGAGCCAAGCTTGAAAGTGAGCTTAAGTGAGACCTTCACATCAGTGGCGCCTTTGAGTCTTAAGAACCATTCTCCATTGCCTACAACAATGGGCAAGTCTTCCTCTTGTACTTGGATGGATGGTGAACCAAGCACACCTCTTGTGAACCTGAAACATCACTCAAACTCCAGCAAAGATTAGAGACAAATGCAATGTGATCAAACCTTGATTCTCATCAAGTTTGATCACTAATGTCTCAAGCTCCACACTAGACAGAAACAAGCACTTGCAAGCTCTTATCTATGTGAGCAACTTCTCTAGGCACGAGCAAAATCCCTTCAAGATCATCAAGCTACCTAGGCAATACTCATGTTCCTTATCTCAGCATCTAGACATGAATCTAATGCTTCAATGTAAGGCAACATTATGATAGAATGCATTAGCTATAAATCGGTTTTTACTATCATGTATGCAAGCAGTTTCAAAACAAACACATTCTTCATACCATGAACCGTAGCTAACCAAACCTATCATGACACAACATCAGACAATGATATGCTTTGGTCGGATTCAAGTTCAAAAGTAACCAGATTCAGATATACTATCTTATTATCCTTAGTTCTTTTAACTTAATCCGGAGCATTCATTTTAACTTTTCAATCACCAAAACCAAAACTTTATATGCAACAAGAACTAAACTTTTTCATTTAGCAATCTCTATTCAATCCTTAAGTTCTCAACACACCACACAATCCCATTAAGATCAATACACAAGCGCAATATATTCAGTTCAGAATCGCTCACTCTCAAGGAACCAGGTTGGTCCTTGTACTTGGGATGGTTCCGGCCATGGCTAGCTGAGGTTTAGAGCTTTGGATCGTCACCCATCTCATTCTCCTTCAGTTCATGGCTCACCATCTTGTACCACCAACTCAAAGACCCCTCCTTTCTTCAAGACTTCTCAGCACCAGCTCCTTGATAACTTCTCTTGTACCCGGATGAACAAGAACAGCTTGGACAAGGTGTTTTGAAAGAGGGTAGCTAATCCTCTCCATCCACCTTTGCTTCCAAAGGATCTCTTCACTTGGACTGGTCAGGATGGCTTGATAGAATAGGAGAACACGCCATCTTGAGCTTCAGACCTCTTCTTCTTCAAGAGACTAGAACCGGATGCACATGTCTTTGCGGTTTGATTTTGAGTTGAGGAGAGAGCTCTAATCATGCGGAAGCTTTAAGCTCAGGTTCTAATGAACCTGGCTCTGATACCATGTTGTTTTTAAAGAGATCTAACAACTCTGGTTGTGTGTGTTTGAGAGGGAAAACAAGATTAGATAGTTGGTTTGGTAAAGAAAGAAATCTGATGAAACAATCAGTATGAACTTGATTAGAAACAAGAGACTTAGAGAGATTATGGAGAGATTTAGAGTATAAGAAAGGGGTAGACTAAGGGAAACTAATCAAGAACACACTGATATCTTTTTCTCTAAGCTTTTAGCTTTTCATTCATGAAGGAGGAGAGGCAAATGCCTCCTCACTCGCTTAGGGTTTACAAACACCTACACATTGCTTTTATAAGCTCTCACAAGACTAAAGTATAAACCTAAATCCTATGGATACAATTGCTTGATAGAAATGGATGGTTAAGATGGTGTGTGGACTGGTCTTCTCTTGGATGCTGGTGAGTTTGAATGAATGGCCGAGATGCTCCCTTTTGAATCTCCATTTTGAACATGCGGCCAAGATGGGTTCTTGTTGGCTTTTGTGAGCTGTAAAGGTAAAGGCTCCTCCTTTCCCTTTCCAGCCTGGCCTTATCCTTCCAATATGCCAAAGGCATATTCCTCTCCTTCCTTGGCTCAAACGGTCACATGGATTCCAAGATAAGTCACCCTATCTTTGCACATAACATTTCTGGCCGGTTTAGGAACTTGGTACGGCCAGAACTTCTCCGAGCTTATCTTGTACGGACCATGTACGGCCATGTCCGTACAAGACCCTAATTTTGCACATCCTTAACTTTGGTAATGGCAAAATAAGGTTTAAGCATGTTTTGGTCGACCGTGGTCAGTACGGATCCGTACAAGTCCGTACGGCCCGGCCCGACCACCCTATTTGAGCACATCCGACCAAACTCCACCAACCTCTTCCAAATGTGGTCAAGTCTCTTCTAGACTTGCCCTAAGCTTGTACCAACTCTTGATCACTCCTTGATCTTCATTTGGTTACACCAAAACCTCTCTTGGACATCTTAAGGCTTATTTGGTCCCTATGGGTCCATACGGTCCGAGTACGTCCGTCCGTACCAAACTCATATGGCCAATGCCTTAAGTGTTCCCAAGACCTCTTCCTTCCACCACACTCATCACACAACCATCTCTATTCTTCAAGTTAACAAGTGATGTGTAAGACAAGTTGTGGCCTCATTAAAAACCTTCCTCCGGAAAACCTCGTGGGACAAAACGAAAAGCAAGGAAAAGAGCACGCACCAAGTGTCTTGCCTAGACACTAACTCAGCTTGATGTAGAGATGGCGTGAATGGTGATCAAGACATCTCGGATCAAAACTTGTCCAAGACTTTCTTCTTGTTGTGGATGTGAAGTGAGTAATCCAACAACATTATCCTTAAGTTTCTTGACTCTGGAACGAGTCATGGGACCTTCTGGAATGGCTAGAGCATCATCACCAGGCTGCTGGTGCACTGTGGCTTCATGTGGCTCATCTAGACTCTCCTTGTTCTTCTTAGTGATCCGGTCCATGATCACATCATCTAAGCTCCCTTTGTCCTCTTTAGTAAGCTGGTCCATGATCACATCAGATGATGATCCGGCAGTATATGTGGAGTGGGAAGAGAAGATGGAGTTGTTATTCAATTGTCAAAGCTATGCTGAAAGAAAGAAGGTTCAGATGGCTACTGCTGAGTTTTGTGGTGACGCTTTAAGATGGTGGAATCACTTGATAAGGTCCAGAAGACTTGAGGGAAGAGAACCAGTGGAAACTTGGCATAAGCTGAGGACTTTGATGCGTAGAGAGTATGTTCCAAGACAGTACCACAAGGATGTACTTCAAAGGCAACCAGAGACCAAGCTACGCTCTTCAAACTCTGCTCAGAAACAACAAGACAGCAAGAACTCAAGTCCAGTTGGATCATCAAGCAAAACCTCAACGTGTTCCATTGAAGATAGCATAAGGAAGGCAGTTTCACAAGCGTTTAGGGATGTGGAGAAACAACTCAATCAGGCTAAGACCATATGTCCATCCTTAGAAGTACAGAACCAAGCGCCATTCACTGATGTCTCAGAACTCAATGAAGCAGAACCAGACTCAGCCGCACAATCAGATGTAAATGCACCAACTCAAGAAGCTCAAACAGAAACATCTTTAGTAAAAAGAAAGTTTGGGACAGAACAAGAGTGTTCTCTTTTCTTACCTCATCCTGAATTTAATTTCAGTACTTCTTGTGATGAACTAACTTTTATTGAACCGGTGTGACCGAGTAGCCTTGTTTTAGTGTCACAGGTTACAAAAGAAGAATCAGTAGATAGAGAACCAGAGCAATCAACACAAGGAGAAGAGTTGGAACATCAGAACAGCTTGCAGTCTAACCCAACTCCTAAACCCTTGTCTCATAACCAGCAAAAGCACTGTAAGGAAGCTAAAGTGGTTAGGTCTGTGCCTATAATGTGTGCTAAAGTGAGTACTAAAGACATAAAACATTTTGGTCTTGACAAAGTAAATGATTTTTGTGTTTCAAATTCTGTTTTTGGTAACTTGCTTAGATCTTTTAAAGGACTGGAACCAGAAAACCTCTTTGATCAAAAACATTTTCAAAATAATAAAAACAACATTTCTGGTCATGTTTTGAGTCTTGATCAGTTTCTGAAATATAGCAAAAGCTTTGATCACTTTGAAAGGGTTTTAGAGCTTGAGTTGAAACAAACTGATTTCTGTTTTAGACAACCTTGTGATTTATTTGCTAGAACTGAAGAGAAGAGTTTCGTTGTGAATTTTCCTAGGCATGATTTGAACACTGATGATTGTTTTGCATCCACATATGTCTTGAATGAACCTAGGAAGTTGCATGAACCGAAATTGCATCATTCTGATTTTTGGTTTGAAAATTTGAAATCTACAAATATCCCTGAGCTTGAGATTGATTGTTTGTGTGCTGAAAATAATCCTAAACGTGTAGTACTGTTCTTTGAGGATATTCTAGTATATAACACTTTCTTTGATAAACCTGTTGCACAATTGAAACTAGAACTCTCTCTCTGCTACTGAATGTGTGAACTTGATCCTTGATGACATTTGGGTCTGTAATATTTTCTTTGATATGCATAATAGATGGAAGAGTCATACTGATTTGTGCTCTGGAGACATCCTTGTCTATAATACTTTCTTTGACCTGATAACACACTTGACTTGTTCAAAACAAGCTGAGAAAGGTACAGGTGAAAAGAGGAGCTACATTGATCAGAGTATCAGTTATGAGTCTTTGGCTAAGTTGGAGAAGCACCAAGCAAATCTCGAAAACTGTCTAGTCGCCAGCTGTGATATAGGAGCAGTCAGAAGATCATATCTCATCCACCAAAACGATTTAGGCCATGAAACCAACTGCATTAGAAACTTAACTCATCAGGCTATCACGTCGATTTGGAATCATGTCCAAAGCTTCTCAGGTGAAAGAGGTATGGGTTCTACAAGTCAGGTGATCCTATCTCTGCCTTGTTTGAATTTTGCTAAGTTTAGAACATCTCGAACCTATCTATGGCGACCAGGTGAGCATGCTAAGATAAGTGGTCATGTTTTCAATGATTCTTTTATCACTCTTCACACAGATAAAATACTCTTGTTTTTATCAAAAGAGCCAAGTATAGGTTTCAGGAAAGCTTTGAAGGGTGTAAGGAGAAGCTACAACCGTGAGGAAGATATGAGGTTCAAACCACCATATTTGGACCAGGATAAGCACCAAGGCGTCACTTTCTTCATCATCAACAAAGAAGCACCTCCAGACGCAACATACAAGCCAAAACCGAGCAGAAAAGGATTTGGACTATTACGCTTACTCTATGACAAAATTTTATGTGCTAACTTATTGTGTGTCAAAGAGTATGATGCAGGTTTGAGTAATGAATCAGGAACTAAATGGATCAATGCCTTCTATATATCCGAACCAGTCAGCAACAATGCCTATCAAAGAGGCTTGCAAGGTTAGTGTAATCTGATTTCAAACTTTGATGTTACTAACTTGGTCCCCTCTATTGCAGGTAAAACAGATTTGAGGACAAATATTTTTGAAGAGGGAAGGGATGATGTGATCATGGAAAGCACCAAGGATGATGTGATCATGGACCGGATCACTAAGGAGAACAAGGAGAGTCTAGATGAGCCACATGAAGCCATAATGCACCAGCAGCCTGGTGATGATGCTCTAGCCATTCCAGAAGGCCCCATGACTAGTTCAAGAGTCAAGAAACTTAAGGAGAATGTTGTTGGATTACTCACTTCACATCCACAACAAGAAGAAAGTCTTGGACAAGGATTGATCCGAGATGTCTTGATCACAATTCAAGCCATCTCTACATTAAGCTGAGTTAGTGTCTAGGCAAGACATTTGGTGCGTGCTCTTTTCCTTGCTTTTGGTTTTGTCCCACGAGGTTTTCCGGAGGAAGGTTTTTAACGAGGCCACAACTTGTCTTACACATCACTTAGGCTCTATCTCGGCCCAAGACTAGCAGAAGTTTACATTTTTAAGCTTATGTTATTTTTAAACTATAGTTTTCCTTTTTAATATTTTCGAAACCCTAGAGAGCCTGTTCTCTGGTTTCTTTTATTTAAAGGGTTCTCCTAACCCTATGGTACTCAAGCAATCAATAAACCACGAGTTCCTTTTCTCTCTTGATGGCTCTCTCTCTCTCTAGAAGTTGTCGAGTTCTGGTGTGTAATATCCAGAGACCTAAGGGCTTCTTATTTGGTGTGTCATATCCAGATCAGTCGCCTAGGAGTATCAAGAGATCATCCATCCCTCTTGTGTCACCATTCAATCCATAAACCTTGAAGAACTTGAGTCTCTGATTCGTTCTTGCAAGGATCTATCCATCCCCATCAACCAAAGAGAATCCTAGGGACGCATCAGTTCAGATCTCATTGCTTCTGATTGAGCTTCTCTCCACTGATACGAAACAAAAGCCTTGATCTTAGACTTCTGGAAACGTGATATCAGCTTGGATAAACCAGAAACGAGCATTGGTTCTCTCTGTTCATGCAATAACCCTTTCAAGTCAAGCTTCAATGCTGCTGCTATTTGGATCAGATTGTTGTTAATGCTTTTATGCAAACACAAGCTTCCTCCTGGTTCGAAAACAAAGTGTTGCAGACCCTTAACAAACCTCAGGTGCTCCACTAGGCTGATCTGAATCCATACAGAAGGTTTTGTTAGTAGATCATAAGAAAAAGATTCAATGATATAACCGTCTTCAGCCATAATAGTAATTGCCGATTCATGAGCTTTATATGATCCATTAAGCACTCCTTCTTCAGCTTGGTTTTTACCAGGCACGTGATCACATATAACTGATGATCTCTTCTCTTGTATCAGTTGATCATCAAAGTGTTGTTCCTGAAAAGAAATTGCCGGTTTGGACTCAATGTCCTCTTCCTCCTCAGCCTGTTTTAAAGCTGGCTTAGACCACGGCCTAAACTGATCCAAAACAAGTGTCTTTGCTTCTTCAGGTCGTGCTTCCTCAGGTGGATTTAGATCAGGAGCTTTCAGTGGCTCACGATCTAGCTTTGTTGGTACGATAACTATCAAACCCTCGAAAGCTTGAAGCAAATTTCTTCTCAGATCATCTTGGAATTGTGGGCTATGCAAATAAGCATGTTTTGTCCTCCTGTTTGCTTCCTATACGTGCTCATAATCACTGATCATCTCCGCTTTCGTATTGTTTCCTTTCCCTTGCGGCAACAACTCCCTTGTTGCTGTTCTCGCAACCCTATTCTCATGGTTTGTCTTGCTACCAGAAGAATACATGGAAGATATGCTAGGTAACTAATAGATCACGTGGATTAGAGTAATAATACAAACCCTAACCTTCAAGTGGCTCTGATACCACTTGGTACGGCCCTGGAATGGCTGCCTCTCCCTGGATCACTTGAAGGGGGCGTGGATGTATGATAGATGATGATGATGGACTTTGCTAAAGAGCTATGGATTGCTCAGAAGCCGTTTTGCTACTCCTGAGACACAGGGGCGTCCTGCTTGATGTCAAGGATGGATCACAGAAGGTTTAACTTGTTGGAATTCATGAGTGTTTGTCTCATGCAAGGAGTGATTCATTCAACTTGTGACTGAATCCCTTTCAACCATACACCAGGAACTCACCATTCAAGATCAGAGACAACCAACTTGTGGTTGAATCCTCATACACAGCTTACTATATAACCAAGAATCCTAGATAGTAAACTGGTTATATGAAGCAGAAACTCTCTAGTATGAATCTATCCTTGAGAAGTAACACAACACTTAGAGTTTGTGTACTTAGATGAATGGGATTTAGAATCAGTAAGCTAGAGTTCAATACAATAGATAAAGAAGAGTTTAAAGTGAGTTTGACAAGTATTAGGCTGCCTTAAGAGAGAAAGAGCTAAGGCAGCCTCTAAACCATAATACTTAACTCCTTACATTGTGAATATTGTTTAGACACAAGCAAGGGAGAGAGAGCACAAGAAATTAGAGAGAGAAACTTGTCTATTGATTCTGGTAAGTGTTACAAGAGAGGGTGAAGGTCTTTAAATAGACAATCACTTACAATAAACAATTACTAAAACAAGGAAATATAAACAAATAATTCTGTAGGGATGAGAAGAGGCCAAAGGGGATACAGCCAAGGGGAGGCACGTCTAGAGGAGGAGAAAGGGACAGGAGAGAGATAGTGACCAGGTCTGATGAGTGAAAGTGACAGGCCAGCAACAGCTCTCTCCTTAAGCTTAACATGTGACTTTCTTCCATATTTGAATTTGAATCTGGTCAAACCCTCTACCAACCGTTTACTTAGCTTCTGGAGACCCTCAGCTCGTGTTCCCATCAGTACCTTGCCTCCCAAGGCAAGTTAGGTCATAGTAGATTGCTTGTGATCCAAGTCTGTACAAACAGAACCAGATTGGCTTCTCTTGATGAACTTATCCTTGGATCATCAACCATCTTCTTCTTCTGGTCATCCCTTTATTTATTTCAACACTCCCCCTCAAGCTTGACCATAGGAGATCCTTGGACAAGCTTGGAACTGACAGCACTTGCCTCATTAAAAACCTAAGTGTGGAAAACCTCTTGGGATAAAACCATCAGTTAGGGGAAAAGAGTGCAACTACCCTCAGCCTAGGGATTTGCCAGTGAGCCTAAGGAGTTTAAGACTATTTTCATGGACTCCTTAGACTCTGGATCATGGCCTTTGTTCAATGGCAAGCAGGCACCAATGCCTTCCTTGCTTCACACTCATCACACCTTTGAGCTTCTTATTGTGGTCAGAGCTTGTCTCCCCCTTTCTTTTGGCTTCTTGCCTTCATCATGGGTTGAGTCCAAGTCTGCCTTGTTCATGAGCTCAATAGGTACCTGATTCAAACAATGCACAAACACATGTATCAATTCTCAGGGGGGAAACCTATCAATCATAAGAATGAGTATATATTTAGGTACTTCCCTTGCATAAGTTTCTGAAGAATGGACATTGGCTTCTCATTTTAACACCCCTCCTCAAGCTTGACCTGAGAATGAGAGTATGTGGTCAAGCTTGGAATATGAGAGACAGTGATGATCACCAATGCCTTGAGACCACAGCCCTCTTGGCTTGAATTGTGGCCTTTTTTCTTGAGTGTACTTCCTGTCCACCCTCTTGGCATCAGGTAAGTCACTTCTAAGAAATCTCTCCACTGCTCCATTCATCCTCTTAACCATATTGGGAGTTAATGGACACAATCAGTGTCCAAAGTGTTGATGGGCAGTGGGCAATCTCCATGGTCAGGAAAATACATCATGTGTAGGCTCTGAACAACATGGGCAACCTGTCAAACAAATAACTAGACACAGGCATCAGTAGATAAACAAGAGACCAGAACATGGGTTTTCACCAAATCTGATCTTTAAAACACATTTAGAACACAACAAGCAATGGACAAATATCGTCATGATTCTATCCCAGAAACACTCTCTGAATCCTAATCATCAAGACTAAGCATTCAGGCAACAACACAATCAATTTTCCTAAGGACAGAAGCAAGAATATTCTTTCAAGACATAACTTCAAGACAGTTTAACAACCTTAGGCAGATTCTAAACAAGATTGTGAGAATAGAGATTTAAGTAACCAGAGAGTATAAGTAACCAGAGTATAAGTAGAGAGTAGAGAATTATGTAACCAGAGTATTAGTAGCCAGAGAATGGAAGAATGATGGAGAATAAGTAACCTGGAGAATTAGAGAATGAGAGAATAGAGAATATAGAATAGAGAATTGCTCAAGAGTTCTAATGGACAGAGTTTTGCTCTGTTTTCTTGAGTTTTGCGGAAGCATAAACAGCCAGGAGCATCCAATACTCATCAAGAGTTTGGTGCTTTATTAGCTGAAACACAATGGACCATTCAACAATTAATTTGCTCACTGATCTTAGACATGTGCACTGGAATAACTCATGAACAGATGTTTTCCAGGGCTTGCAACAAAAGAACCAACATAATAGCACATGAACAAGTGTTTTCTGTGGCTTAGACAACAATGAATCCAATGGATCAAAACAGTTTGTCCACTGGTCAAAGAGATGCTCCATTAAGAGAAAGCTATTATCCAATGGATAAAGCATAATGGTGAAGCATTTTTGAAATCTTTCTCTTCCTCAAGCTTGATTCAATATACTAACAAGTACTGACCAAGCTAACACAATATCAGAGTGTGAGAGAAAGGATTTATTTAAACAAAACAGAGATAAAAGAAGTGAGTTTATTCCCAAAGAAGAGCAACAAAGCTCTGATACCATGTTGGAATTCATGAGTGTTTGTCTCATGCAAGGAGTGATTCATTCAACTTGTGACTGAATCCCTTTCAACCATACAACAGGAACTCACCATTCAAGATCAGAGACAACCAACTTGTGGTTGAATACTCATACACAGCTTACTATATAACCAAGAATCCTAGATAGTAAACTGGTTATATGAAGCAGAAACTCTCTAGTAAGAATCTATCCTTGAGAAGTAACACAACACTTAGAGTTTGTGTACTTAGATGAATGGGATTTAGAATCAGTAAGCTAGAGTTCAATACAATAGATAAAGAAGAGTTTAAAGTGAGTTTGACAAGTATTAGGCTGCCTTAAGAGAGAAAGAGCTAAGGCAGCCTCTAAATCATAATACTTAACTCCTTACATTGTGAATATTGTTTAGACACAAGCAAGGGAGAGAGAGCACAAGAAATTAGAGAGAGAAACTTGTCTATTGATTCTGGTAAGTGTTACAAGAGAGGGTGAAGGTCTTTAAATAGACAATCACTTACAATAAACAATTACTAAAACAAGGAAATATAAACAAATAATTATGTAGGGATGAGAAGAGGCCAAAGGGGATACAGCCAAGGGGAGGCACGTCTAGAGGAGGAGAAAGGGACAGGAGAGAGATAGTGACCAGGTCTGATGAGTGAAAGTGACAGGCCAGCAACAGCTCTCTCCTTAAGCTTAACATGTGACTTTCTTCCATATTTGAATTTGAATCTGGTCAAACCCTCTACCAACCGTTTACTTAGCTTCTGGAGACCCTCAGCTCGTGTTCCCATCAGTACCTTGCCTCCCAAGGCAAGTTAGGTCATAGTAGATTGCTTGTGATCCAAGTCTGTACAAACAGAACCAGATTGGCTTCTCTTGATGAACTTATCCTTGGATCATCAACCATCTTCTTCTTCTGGTCATCCCTTTATTTATTTCAACATAACTCTCCCTTAGTGTGATATAAAACTGCTCACCAACGTGAGCAAGATAGAGAAGTCTCCTAAGAGATGATTGTCTGGGCCAAAGCTTAATTTTATTGAATAATGGTTCATTTTTTACATGGAGGCTCGTGGCTACATAAATAAGAAAGAAGAAAACGAAATCCTAAGCTAAAAAAACCCTAAACCTAAACCAAGTTGGTTTAGTCTAAACATATTCCTAATTGGTTTACTAACCCTAAACCCAATTGCAATTGGTTTACACTTAATAAAAAATCATAAATAAACTTTAAATAAACCATATTAGACGTTCTTAATCTTCTTGGCCCAATCACAATCCAAGCTGGCTTGTCTTTCCACTTTTTGGGCCGATAAAGGCCTTTTTCGAACAACTCTTGCTTGGGCTCTATCCATCTTGTTTCTTCTACGACCAAGTACCTCCTTAAGCTCATTTGGATGATGATAATACTCCTGATAATCCATTTCCAGCTCTGGTTCTTCATCTTCCATTTCCAACTCATTTCTCGGCCCTGTCGGTTTGACCGGTCCATTTCGCGATCATGCAAGACCATCCATTTCATTTCCTATCCAACCAGCTTCCTTCCATCAATTACTTGGTCAATCAGGTTGAATAATAGACGTCCATGTTGGTCCATAGTCATTCCTATCTTTATAAAGGCCTCAGCAAGGTCCATAACTTTCTATCAGTCCAATATCTCATGAATAAGGCCAATAAGCTCTCCAACAAGCCCATTAAGCTGTGCTATGGCCCATATTCTTTCTGAGACGTGTATTGACTTCCAGAGCATAGATTTGAAGCTGATCCAGGTCGCACCAGGAAAAACAGAGGAAAACAGAGGAAAACAGAGGAAAAACAGAGGAAAAACAGAGGAAAAACAGAGGACCCTTGCTATTATCCACTGGATAATAGTTTAGGTTTTGCTGGAAACTTGAGAGAAGATGAAGAAGAGTGTATTGCGGAAGAAGAATAGAGGTTTAGGAGCTTGAGTAGCACTGATACCATGTAAGTTTAAAAGAGTTTAAGAGAGAATGAGCTGAAGAACAGCTAGAACATGAAGAACACTTGATGAAAGAGAGAGGAGGAGAGTATTTTCGTGAGAGAAGAGAGAGAGAGAGTAAACAAGTAAAGTGGAGGTTTATTTCTCCTTAATTAATTCATTCTGCCTACTACATTGTTTTATAGGGCACGAGAGAGAGAGAGAGAGAGAGAGAGAGAGGACAGTAACATTTAGAAACAAACAAAACAGAAACAATAAACTAATGCAAGTGGTCCTGGTCCTCTCTGGTCGAGATTCCTGATGCTGAGAGTGACCTCTCCAAACATTTCACTCTTGCCTGATTTGAATCATGTGACTTCTCCTATTTTGAATTCAAACTTGGTCCAGAGAGCACTCCACCCACGTGAGTAAGGTTGGCAAGTGAGTGAGACTTGCCTTGTCTTCCAAGTCAAGCTAGGTTTTCTCTTTGATGACTTGAGTTCCAAGTCTTGTACGGAATGCCTTGTTCCTCAAGTCTCTGAGTTCCTTCTCCACTTTGTCCATTCTGATCAGTGTCTCTCATTCTCTTCTGGTTCTTCATCTCAATAAGAAGTAACTTGATGGATTGAAGTGCACCACACGAGGAATGGAGGGTCTCGTGATACAACACAAGGTTTCTCTAGGCCGTGGAGGTACTGGTCTCACAAGGCAGAGAGAAGGGAGGCAAATTCTAGAGAGATAATTCTAGGGTTTCCGAAGAAAAGGTTTTCTGTTTATTCAATACTGCCCAAAGAAAGGGGGTGTGCAAAACTTATAAATAGGACTAAAGGAACAGGCTTCTTTAGGTCAAGAAATAAAAACTATAGTTTAAAAATGGAAAGATAAAAAAATGACATAATTCTTCATAACCTTGGACCAAAATAGCATCTAGGAATTATGTGAAGCAGATTGTGGCCTCGTTAAAAACCTTCCTCCATAAAACACACTGGGACAAAACCAAGAGCAAGGAAAAGAGCACACACAAGGAGCTTGGCCTAGTTACTTGATCAGTCCAGGAGTCTTGCTAGGCAAGTTGGTCTTCTATGGTAATGATCATCAGGTTGTTGTCACTGTGGTTCGGAATGAGTGGCCAGGGATCTCCTCTTGATGCTTTGGTATGTTCATCCGGTCCATCACCCTTCAAGCTTGGCTCTCCCATGTTCAGGGCATCCATCTTGGTGCTCTCATCAGTAGCTTATTTAGTGGTGTCAACCCGTTCAAGATCAGAAGCAAGTATCATGCTCTCATTAAACTTATGTTGAAGTATCTTAGCTCTTTGTCTGGTTATATCTCCCTTGTATACGGTTGGTACTGGCACTTCTTGAACCGTCTCTGCTTTAGTTATCTTGCTGATCATGTCTTGGATATCAGGTTCAGTTAGGTCTGTTTCAAGCTCTGGTTGAATGTCCTCATCAGAATCATACATATCTTTAATCCGCTCAACCAAGTAGCTTAGCTTCAAGAGTGGTCAAGAGAACATACCTCTGAGATAGTGCATCAGCAACTATGTTCTCCTTACCTTTTTTATATTTGATCACGTATGGGAATATCTCAATGAACTCAACCCATCTTGCGTCTCTTACTAAGCTTACTCTGCCCTTTTAGATACTTTAGGGACTCATGATCAGTGTGGATGACAAAATCCTTGGGCCACAAGTAATGCTGCCATGTTTGCAAGGCGCTCACCAAGGCATAGAGTTCTTTGTCATAGGTTGCATAGTTGAGAGTGGCTCATCCAAGCTTCTCACTGAAGTAGGCGATGGGTTTCCTATCCTGCATCAACACAGCACCAATTCCAATCTCTGAGGCATCACATTCTATTTCAAAGGTTTTAGTAAAGTCAGGGAGCATTAAGAGAGGTGATTGAGTAAGCTTCTCTTTAAAGGTTGGGAATGCAGCTTCTTGTGCTTCTCCCCATTTGAATCCCACATCCTTCTTGATTACTTCAGTTAATGAAGCTGCAATGGTGCTAAAGTCTCTCACAAAACGCCTATTTAACCCTTCAAGCCCATGGAAACTTCTCACTTCTCCTACTGTGGTTGGGCTCGGCCAGTCCTTGATGGCTTTGATCTTCTCCTCGTCCACCTTAACTCCATCTGCACTCACAACAAAACCTAGGAAAATCAAGTTAACTGTGCAAAAAAGCACTTCTTCAAGTTGGCAAAGAGTTTCTCATTTCTCAACACATTTAGGACAGCCCTAAGATGTTCTATATGTTCTTCTAAAGTCTTGCTATATACTAAGATGTCATCAAAGTATACAACAACAAAAATGCCTATGAATGATCTAATGACATGATTCTTTAACCTCATGAATGTACTAGGTGCATTTGTCAATCCAAATGGCATAACTAACCACTCATACAAACCATGCTTAGTTTTAAATGCTGTTTTCCACTCATCTCCTTCTTTCATCCTAATCTGATGATATCCACTTTTTAAATCTATCTTAGAGAAGATGCAAGAACCATGTAATTCATCAAGCATATCATCTAATCTAGGTATAGGGTGGCGATACTTCACTGAGATGTTGTTGATTGATCTACAATCAACACACATGCGCCAAGTACCATCCTTCTTAGGCACAAGGAGCACTGGTACAGCACATGGGCTCAAACTCTCTCGGATATATCCCTTCTCCATGAGTTCCTCTACTTGTCTTTGCAACTCCTTGGTCTCAACCGGATTGGTTCCGTAAGCTGGTCGGTTTGGAAGTGTAGATCCTGGAACAAAGTCTATCTGGTGCTGAATCCCACGCAAAAGAGGTAACCCAATGGGATTGTCTTCTGGAAATACATCTTAAAACTCCTGCAAAAGAGAAACCATTTCACTTGGATACACCGGTGTAGAATCTGTTAAGTTCAAGAGAGTTTCTTAAAACACAAGTAAGATAGCTGATTGTTTAGAGTAAAGAGTTCTTTTGATATCACCCATGTTTGCATAGGGACACGACCCTAGGATGCTTCTTTGGTTACTGGGAAGATAGATCCTTGCAAGAACGAATCAGAGACTCAAGTTCTTCAAGGTTTGTGGATTGAAATGTGAAACAAGAGGGATGGATGAACTCTTGATACTCCTAGATGATTAGCTCGGATATAACACACCAAGTTAAACACCCTTAAGGCTATGGATATGACACACCAGAAAGGTACTCGACAACTTCTAGAGAGAGAGAGCCGCCAAGAGAGAAATAAGGCTTGATAATATTCGATTGCTTGCGTACAATAGGGTTTGGGAAAACCCTTACATAAAAGAAACCAGAGAACAAACTCTCTAGGGTTTCGAAAACATTAAAATGGAAAACTATAGTTTAAAATATAACATAAGCTTAAAGATAAAGGACTTCTGCTAGTCTTGCGCCGAGATAGGGCCTATGTGATTTGTAAGACAAGTCGTGGCCTCGTTAAAAACCTTCCTCTGGAAAACCTCGTGGGACAAAACCAAAAGCAAGGAAAAGAGCACACACCAAATGTCTTGCCTAAACACTAACTCAGCTTGATGTAGAGATAGCTTGAATGGTGGTCAAGACATCTCGGATCAAACCTTGTCCAAGACTTTCTTCTTGTTGTGGATGTGAAGTGAGTAATCCTACAACATTCTCCTTAAGTTTCTTGGCTCTGGAACGGGTCATGGGACCTTCTGGAATGGTCAAAAAGCATCATCACCAGGCTGCTGGTTCATTGTGGCATCATGTGACTCATCTAAGTTCTCTATGCTCTCTTTAGTAATCCGGTCGATGATCACATCATCCCCTCCCTCTTGAAAAGGATTTGTCCTCAAATCTGGTTCATCAACAGCAAAAGGGGCCAAGTCAGTGACATTGAAGCTATTTGATACATCATACTTACCTTGGAGATCAAGTTTATAGGCATTGTAATTGATCTTGTGGATGATCTTGAAGGGTCCATCAACCCGTGGCATTAGCTTGGACTTCCTCTCGTTGGGAAACCTATCCTTCCTCAGGTGTGTTAGAATTGAGAAAGTACAAGGAAAATAGAAGAGAATAGTTGAGTTTGGATGAGATTTATGTGAAGAACAAGAGAGAGATGAACAAGAGAGAGTTCCTGGACAGAGTAAGAGAGAGAGAGAAGATGATGGACGAAATTGAAGAGAATAGAGAGAGAAGGGAGATATTCTCCTTGCTTACATTGATTCAGAATGGTTACAATAAATAGACATACAATCAGAATAAACAAAGAGATAAAATCCATAAGAAGACAACTTCCTGGGCAAGACAGTGACAGGTCATAACAGCTATATTGCCATAGGGAAACATGTGACTTCTGATTCAAACTCTTTTAACCTCTTCCTCTTGGTCAAATGAAGCCCCAACGGTCTCATTACTCTCCCAGAGACTAATTTAGTCGACAGTAAGCCAATGTCTTGCCTTGCACTCCAAGATAGGTCACAGAAGCTTACTTGTACGGACAGAATATAAATGACCCAACCAGATTGTTTCTTCGCCCTTATCTTCATCTCTTTGATTCTTCATCTCAATACTCCCCCTCAAGCTTGACCATAGAGACTGGTCAAGCTTGGAAACATGAAGAACTTCCCTCATTAAAACCTTAGTGTGCAAAACCCAGTGGGACAAAAACATACTAAGGAAAAAGAGTAGAAGCCTTCATGTTAGGAGAGTCAGTGAGAAGTGAGGTCTATGAGTCCCAACTTAGAGTGGATGAACTCACAGACTTTGATGCTTACTGCCTTGGTGAAGATGTCAGCTAACTGATCTTCACTTCTTGTGTAACAAGGTAGGATGATTTGTTTCTCCACAGCCTGTCTAACCTTGTGGCAGTCTACTTCAATATGTTTAGTCCTTTCATGGAAGACTGAGTTGCTGGCAATGTTAATGGCAGCCTGATTGTCACAATGCATTGTGATTGGTGATGTAGTCTCGATCCCCAAGTCTCCAAGCAATCCCTTGATCCATATCAACTCATTTGTGAGCTTCCTCATGGCTCTATACTCTGCCTCAGCACTTGAACAAGATACAACCTTCTGCTTCTTGCTCTTCCAAGTTACCAAGTTGCCTCCAATAAATGTACAGTACCCAGTGGTTGATTTCCTATCAATCCTGTCTCCTGCCCAATCAGCATCACAATAGCCTACAATTTCTGTGGTTCCATTGCACCCCATCCACACACCTTGACCTGGAGCCTCTCTCAGATACCTCATAATCCTCTCAACCATGTTCCAATAGTGAACCTTAGGCAACTGCATGTGTTGGCTGACTTGGTTCACAGCAAAGCAGATGTCTGGTCTGGTAATGGTTAGGTAAATGAGTTTCCCAACCATCCTTCTGTACTTCTTCACATCAGCAAATGGAGTGTCCTCAAACTCCCCCTCTCGCAGCACCTTGTAGCCATCTTCAAGGGGAGTCTTAGATGTTCTTCCTCCAAGTTTTCCTGCCTCACTCAACAGATCAAGTGCATACTTCCTTTGAGACAAGAAGAGTCCTTCCTTGGATCGACATACTTCAATACCCAGAAAGTACTTAAGCTCTCCAAGATCCTTGATGTCAAACACAGACTTTAGGAAGGCTTTGGTGGCTTGGATTCCTTCTTTGTCACTGCCAGTGATGATAATGTCATCCACATACACCAAGATGACGACAATGCCTTTTGGACCAAGGAGAGTAAATAGAGTGTGATCAGCCTCTGATTTCTTGAATCCTCTCCCATTCAGTGTAGTGCTCAGCTTGTGGTACCAAGCTCTTGGAGATTGCTTCAGTCCATAAATGGCCTTCTTGAGTCTTAGGACATTTCCAGGCTTGACCAAGTGCTCTAGACCAGGAGGAGGATGCATGTAGACCTCATCTTCTAACTCTCCTTGAAGGAAAACATTCTTGACATCCATCTGCCACAATTCCCATTCCAAATTTGTTGCAAGTGATAGAATGATCCGGATTGTATGCAGCTTGGCTACTGGTGCAAATGTATCCACATAGTCCTCTCCATATGTCTGAATGAAGCCTCTTGCAACTAGTCTTGACTTCTTTCTCTCCTCCTTTCCATTTGGTAAGTACTTGATAGTAAACACCCATTTGCTTGATACAGCTCTCTTGCCCTTTGGGAGTTCACTCTCATACCAAGTGTCATTGTTGATCATGGCGTTAGTCTCATCCCCAACCGAGTCTCTCCATTCCTTAAGTTCCATTGCTTCCTCATAAGATCTTGGTACATACCCTTGATCTAAGCTAGTGATGAAAGCTTGGTGCTCAGGTGGAAATTGCGCAAAAGAACATACTGCTGAGGTTGGATGAGCTACTGCTTGACTGTTGTAGTAGACTCTTGTGTTCACCCAGTTGGAAGGATCCCTCTTGATCCTTGTACTCCTTCTCAGTGGTTGAACCTGGTATTGTTCTTCTTGCTGCATCTCTTCCTCTTGAACTTGAGCAGTCTCTTGTTCTGTACATTCTCCTGATCATGAACATCTGAACCTTGTTGCTGTTCTGGTTCTTGTTCATTGCCCCTCTCAGGATCAGGATGAGTGACTTCTACAACTTCTTCTGTTTCTGTAGGAGAGGCGCTGGTTTCAACCTTCTCTTTTTGAAAACTGATACCAAGGCTTTCCATGATGTTTCTCAGGTTATTGGAATGGTTTGAGTCTTGTGACAGGTCCTTAAGCTCATCCCAATTATTCTGATCATAAAATCCTTTTCCTTCCATGAACTTCACATCCCTTGACACAACCACTCTCCTTGTTTCAGGGTTGTAACACTTGTATCCTTTCTGTGTAGAGGAGTAGCCAATGAACATACACTTCATGCTCTTTGCTTCTAGCTTGTTCCTTTGCTCACCTGGTATCAGCACAAAGCAGGCACATCCAAACACTCTAAGATGATGAATGGATGGTCTGGTTTGGTTCATCACTTCATAAGGAGATATATCCTTCAGCACCTTGGTAGGAATTCGATTGATCAGGTAGCATGCTGTCACCACAGCATCACTCTAGAACCTTTTAGGGACATTTGCATGGAACATAATTGACCTAGCCACTTCCATGAGATGCCTATTCTTCCTTTCAGCCACTCCATTCTGTTGAGGTGTGTATGGGCAGCTTGTTTGATGAACTATTCCATGCTTGGCCAAGTGATTTTTGAAGGCATGACTTGTATATTCACCTCCATTGTCTGATCTTAGTACCTTCACATTGGCCTTAAAATGATTAGTAACATAAGAGTGAAAGTTTATGAAAGCATCTAACACTCTATCCTTTGATGGCAGAAATGTCAGCCAAGTGTACTTGGACTTTTCATCAATGAAAGTCACAAAGTACTTGTGGTTATCTCTAGACACACATGGAGAGCACCAAACATCTGAGTGAACTAGGTCAAAGCACTTCTCATAGACTGTTAGTGATGTGGGAAAGACAGACTTGCAATGTTTTCCTAATATGCAAGCTTCACATTCCAAATAATCAAAGGGCATCAAATCAGGTATTATCAGTCCTAATGCACGTTAGTGTGGATGACCTATTCTAGCATGCCAAGTATTGCTATCACACACAGATGAGCTATTCATGCATCAAGGAGCACAGAGATTAGAAGGCTTAGTCTTTTGGAGATGGTATAGACCACCCTGGCTGTTTCCTTCTCCAATCACTCTTCCTGTCTCAAGATCCTGAAACTCAACATCATTTGGCCTAAACACCACCTGACAATTCAAGTCCACTGTGGCTTTCTTCACAGAGAGTAAGTTGGATGCAAAACGAGGCATATATAAGGCAGTAGACTCTCTATCAAACAGCCTAAGATTCCCAATTCCTTCAATCTTAACCTTATCTCCATTTGCTATTATAACATTCCCAAGAGCAGGTCTAACATTGCTAATTAGACTCCTATCACTAATCATATGGTGACTAGCCCCTGAGTCTATTATAATTGGTTTAGAGATAGGAAAGTGATCACCAGACTTCCTGGAGGAGATGATGGCTTTGGCAGCTTTGATTAGTGGCTCAATCTCACTAATGCTGATAGGAACATCAGTTATCCTTTCTTGGCCACGCACTGCCTTTCCATGGGCTTCACTTATGAGAGCAGAATACATAGATTGGCCCTTCAGAACCTCTAGCTCAACCTCCTTGAGCTTCAGTGTATCCGGCTGAAATCTAAGCCTAGATTTAAACTTGCTGAGCTTGTTTCTCCTAGGAAATGATTGCTGCTTGTGTCTATGACCTCCATAGACCTGCACCATCCTCTTTTGCTTCTCACGCCTACTTCTGATGTGATTAGCTGGTTTCTGGTCTTCCTTAAAGAGTTGGCTTGCTCCTTGTTCTCTTTGGACCAGAGTGTTAAGTTGAGGCATCTATCTTGGGGTTGATTAGAAAGAAGAGAGAAGAAGGGTTTGGGTCGACCTTGTCCGTACAAGGCCGTACAAGGCCGTACAGGCCGTACAAGGCCGTACAGGCCGTATAAGGCCGTACAGGCCGTACAAGGCCGTACAGGCCGTATAAGGCCGTACAGGCCGTACAGGCCGTACAAGGCCGTACAGGCCATACAGGCCGTACAAGGTCGACCAAAAGCATTCGACCAGTTTTCACCATTCGGATAAAACCAAAGTTACCCGACTGCTTTACTAGGAAGGTAAGTTTATCCATCCGTTGGAAAGGAAGAGGAGAGCCGCGTGGACAGGCTGGCATGGACTGGAAGGATCAGCATCTTGTCAAATATGCTGATGCCATTTACTTGGCCAGGAAGCCTCAGTTTGAATTAGGCGCGCCCCCTCCTTAACCACAGCCACATCTTTTATCTTCTGCTTTACGAAAACCCTTGTAACTCTCTCTATATAAGCATACCCCGAGTGGATGAATAAATCATACAGTTCTCTCCAAACTTTCGAGTCTCACAATGTTCTTCATAGTCTTTCATTAATCTTCTTAGTTCTTAGTCTAAACCGAGTCTTTTGTTCATCAAATCTCTTTCTAGTCTCGTTCTTGTTACTTATTCATCTAAGATCTTAAAAGATCTTATGGTATCAGAGCCAGGTTCATCACGATCTGGGTTTGTGTTCATCAAGTTGAAGAAGATAAAGGTTGAAGCTTTTTGAAGATCTAAAGCTGTTCTTTGAAGATCCGGGTAGAAGACTGAAGTTTGAAGCTTGTGTGGTGTAAAAGCTTGAGTGTTTCACGTTCTTACCTTCAAAGTCTCAACCTTTCCTCTCGTTTCTGGGTTCATCCGTGTTCTAAGGTATAGATCCATTCATTTCCAAGCTTTTGAAGTCAAGCTGGTTGTAGATGGATAGTGTTAGCATGAAGGTTCCAGTTACTCTAAAGGGGAGTAACTATCTGTTGTGGTCTCGTTTGGTGAAGACTGCTGTGGGAAGTAAGGGCTTATGGGGTCATATCACATCCGGTGAAGCCCCTAAGCTCATTACTCAAGAAGGTGAAGCTGCAAGTGCCACAAGTGAGGTGGAGAAGTGGCAGCAAGAAGACATGATGGTGATGACACTTCTTCAAGGATCTCTTGAGACTCCTATCATGGAAGCTTATAGCTACTGTGAAACCGCAAAGGATCTATGGGAGACCTTGAAGAAGGTGTATGGAAACATCTCAAACTTGAGTCGAGTGTTTGAGGTGAAGAGAACAATCAACGGGTTGCTACAAGAAGATATGGAGTTCACTATGCATCTTGGAAGGTTCCGAGCCCTCTGGTCCGAGTTAGAGATGATGAGACCAAGCACGGTTGATGTTGATGAGCTGAATGAAAGGCGAGAGCAAGATAAGGTCTTTGGGCTCCTGCTCACTCTAAACCCTGCCTACAACAGCCTCATCAAGCATATCCTGAGAGCTGAGAAGCTTCCATCTCTAGAAGATGTGTGTGCTCAAATACAAAAGGAGCAAGGCTCTATTGGGTTGTTTGGAGGTAAGGGGGAGCTTACCTTGGCTAACCAAGCTGCGCAAACTGAACAGGTTGAAACACCAATGGCAAACAAAGCTGCTTTCAACAAGTATGAAGACCGGAGGTTCAATGGTAACTGTGATCATTGCAAGAAGCACGGCCACAAGAAGAGTCAGTGCTGGATCCTCCACCCACATCTCAAGCCAGCCAAGTTCATGAAGGAGAGGGAAGCTAGAGCTCACATCTCGGAGGGATCAACTGTTGCAAGCTCAAGCAAGACAACCGATGGTGATAAGAGGGAGGCTAGTGAAGGAAAGTCCCTTGTTGCCTACACGGGTGGTACCAGCAGGAACAATGATCAAGACTACATCCGGAGGTCTGACATTGAAGCCCTCATCAAAATGCTCAAGGAGAATGGTAACACCTTTGGTAACCTTAGTGGGTATTCTCTTGGTGCTTCAATGGTTGCTAGTAAGCTAGAAAATGTGATTGATCCTAGGACTGATAGAACTGGTAGGACATTAGAAATGAACCGCCAAAGTCTTGCTTGTTCTATTCCTAAAGGAACTTGTCATATTGCTAATAGCTCTGCTAAACCTTTGATAGTAGACTCAGGAGCCTCCCATCACATGATAAGTGACACCAATCTGATCAAAGACAATGAACCAGCTAACGGTCATGTCATGATTGCTAATGGTGATAAGATTCCTATTAGAGGAGTGGGAAATCTAAAATTGTTTAGTAAGAACTCAAGAGCTTTCTATATGCCTGAATTCACTTCAAACCTGTTATCAGTTAAGAAATGCACTTATGATTTGAATTGTAAGGTGATATTCAGTCCTAACGAAGTTGAGTTTCAGGATATTGAGAGCCAAAGGATGATTGGAAAAGGAGTTACCAAGGGCGAGTTATATATGCTTGAAGAGCTTGATCCTGTTTCTGATTTTAGTTGTTCCTTTACTACTGTTTCCTCTGCTTTAAATAAGAATGCTTTGTGGCATGCTAGACTAGGACATCCTCATGTTAGAGCTTTGAACTTGATGTTACCAGGTGTTATTTTCGAAAATAATGAGTGTGAAGCTTGCATTTTAGGCAAGCATTGTAAGAATGTTTTTCCAAAATCATCTACTGTTTATGAGAAGTGCTTTGATTTGATTCATTCTGATGTTTGGACTGCTCCTTACATATCTAGGGATAATCATAAGTATTTTGTGACATTCATTGATGAAAAAATCCAAATACACCTGGTTAACACTCATTCCTATTGACACAGACATAAAAAGGATGAAATAAAGATCAGATTAACATCTGGTTGTTGAGATAAGAAGCTAGAGGGAAACAGATGAATTTGAATTAAGCCGCAGTTGAGTTAACTGGTTGTTAACTTGAAGAACAAGTCTCTCTGTACAACCTAGTCTTCAAACGTGACTTGCAAGACAAGTAGAACTTCTGAGTGACCTAACTTGGAGTCTAAGGCAAGCATCTGATCTGCCTAAGTATAAGCACGTGTGGGAACTCTCCCAATGACAAGGAAACGGTCTTGAACAGTCTTGAAGATCAGATTTGCATTTGAATTCAAATTCAAATGAGAATCTAGCTGTTGGAGACCAAACACACTTTTACCTTTGTCTCCACTTTATTTTCTGTCTTGTTCCCCATTAAGTTAAGCCTTAGGCTATTAATAATCCTCTTGTAAGCATTTGAAAATTAAGGAAAAGAGTTCCTTCTTACTCTCTCTCTCTTGCACACGAAAATCACTCTCTTCTCTCTCTCTCTCTCACGGATTCAACTCTCTCTCTCTCTCTGTTCTTAAGCTTGTTCTTCATTTTCTTACATGGTATCAGAGCATTCAAGCTCCTAAACACCAATTTTCTTCCGCAAATCTACTTCTCTAAGCTTTCTCTTTCATTTGTTCGGTTTATTTTCTCTTTTTCACCTCATAATTTCATTCATCCAGCAAGTAAGAAAAACAGTTCTGGACGATTTCTTCTTAAACCTTTGGAAGTAAAAGATGGAGCAACACAAGATGGTGATTATTCCGGTTACTCTGAAAGGTCTTAACTATCTACTCTGGTCAAGATTGGCCAAGACAGCCCTTGGGGGTCGAGGTTTATGGGAGCACATCACTTCCAGTGAGGCACCAAAGCAAATCACCCAAGGAGAAGATGGCAAGGAGGTTGTAGTGATGGATGAAGGCAAATGGATTCAAGAGGATTTCATGGTGCTGTCCGGATTGCAAAGCTCTCTTGATACCCACATCATGGAGGCATACTCCTACTGTGAGACAGCAAAGGAGTTATGGGATACCTTACAAAAGGTATATGGTAACACTTCAAACCTCAGCAGAGTGTTTGAAGTAAAAAGAGCCATCAACAACTTGCATCAGGAGGATATGGATTTCAACAAGCACTTTGGGAAATTCAGAGCATTGTGGGCTGAGCTTGAGATGCTGAGGCCAAACACCACTGATCCCACAATCCTAAATGAAAGGCGTGAGCAAGACAAAGTATTTGGGTTACTTCTGACTCTTAATCCTACTTTTAATGATGTTATTAAACATATCTTAAGAGCTAAGGAGCTGCCCAGTCTGGATGATGTGTGTGCTCAACTACAGAAAGAACAAGGATCTGATGGGCTGTTTGGTGGTAAAGGAGAACTATCTATGGCCAGCAAAGCTGAGAAGATGGAGACTGCCTCAGCAAACAAAGCTTACTTTAAGCCAGGAGGGGATAAGCGCATGACTTGTGAGCATTGCAAGAAGCAAGGTCACTCAAAGAACAACTGCTGGATTCTACACCCCCATCTTAGGCCGCCTAAGTTCAATCAGACCAGGGCTCATGAAGCAAGAGCTCAAGACACACAGTCAGCCAATGTCTCTATGCGCATTGGAGAAGATGGGAGAGCCATGATCTCAACAACACATGCGGTTGGGTCTACCTCTCAGGCCATCCCTCAACCTCCTAATGATGATGCCTTCATCCGCAAGTCAGACATTGAGGCCCTCATAAAGGCTCTCAATGCAAATTCTGGTAACACTAGTGTTAATGCTTTAAATTCTATTCACACTGCATCACCAACTACTAGACCTTTGATAATTGACTCAGGAGCATCTCACCATATGATTAGGGATGTTAAACTCATTAGTGATGTCAAACCAGCTCTAGGTAGTGTAGTGATTGAAAATGGTGATAGAATACCTATTGAGGGAATAGGAAATCTGAATCTGTTTAATAAAGAGTCTCAAGCTTTTTACATGCCTACTTTCACATCTAACTTATTATCTGTTAAAAGAGCCACTAATGATCTGAATTGCAAGGTTATTTTCAGTCCTAATGATGTGTGCTTTCAGGATATTAAGACCAGTAAGATGCTGGGAAAAGGTGTGAGCAATGGAGAGTTGTATGTGCTCAAAGACACCAAGCTTAGATCAGATTTCACTTGTGCTTTTAATTATGCTTCTGTTTTAGCTAGTGATGTGTTATGGCATGCTAGACTGGGTCACCCTCATTCTCGTGCCTTAGGATTGATGTTACCTAATCTATCTTTTAAAAATGAAAATTGTGAGGCATGTATTCTTGGTAAACACTGCAAATCTGTTTTTCCTAGGTCTCGGACTATCTATGAGAATTGCTTTGATCTTGTTCACTCTGATGTGTGGACAGCACCTTGTGCTTCTAGAGAAAACCATAAGTACTTTGTTACTTTCATAGATGAAAAATCAAAATATACTTGGCTCACCTTTATTCAAAGCAAAGATAGAGTGTTAGAAGCGTTTATCAACTTCCAAAACTATGTAACTAACCATTTCAATTCCAAGATAAAGATTTTCAGGTCTGATAATGGTGGAGAATATACAAGCCATTCTTTCAAACACCACCTAGCAAAGCATGGGATTATTCATCAAACAAGCTGCCCATATACACCACAACAAAATGGAGTGGCTGAGAGGAAGAATCGCCACCTTATGGACGTTGCAAGAAGCATGATGTTTCACACCAATGTTCCTAAGAGATTTTGGGGAGATGCTGTAGTGGCAGCATGCTATCTAATCAATAGGATCCCAACCAAAATCCTCCAAGATACTTCTCCATTCCAGGTATTAAACAAAGTAAAACCTCCTATTGATCATTTGCGTGTGTTTGGGTGTGTGTGCTATGTCTTGACACCAGGTGAACAGAGAAACAAGCTAGAACCTAAGAGTATTAAGGCCATGTTTCTTGGGTATTCCCATACACAAAAAGGGTATAAGTGCTACTCACCAGAATCAAGAAGAGTAATGGTCTCAAGAGATGTCAAGTTTGTGGAATCAAAGGGATACTATGATGAGAAGAGTTGGGAAAATCTTAAGGACCTCTCACATGGATCATCTGATAGGGCAAGCAACCTGAGAATCATACTGGAAAATCTAGGCATCAGTCCGTCCTCAAACAATGAGGAACAAAGGAGACCTTCTCCTTCCCCAGCCGCTGAAGAAAGCAGAGAAGCTGAACCAAATGACGACCTAGTCCATCCTGATCCTGAGAGGGGCAGTGAATCTGAATCACAACAAGAGGATGATTTAGAAACAGCACATGATCAAGATGGACTGCAAGAATCTGATCAAGATCGGGAGGAAGATCAAGATCAGGAGGAAGATCAAGATCAGGAGGAACATGTGGAAACTGTTGTAGAAGAGCAACAGATTCAACCATTGAGGAGAAGTACCAGAGTGAAACAGCACCCATCAAATTGGAAGAACACCAGAGTATACTTCAACGGCAATGCAATAGCCCATCCAATACAAGCGACTTGCTCAATGGCACATTATCCTCAAGAACACCAAGCCTTTATAAGTAACCTGGATAAAGAGTACATTCCGAGGTCTTATGGAGAGGCAATGGAACTGGAGGAATGGAGAACCTCAGTTGAAGACGAGATCAATGCTATGATCAAGAATGATACATGGTTTGAAGCTGAACTTCCCAAAGGCAAGAAAGCTGTGACAAGTCGTCTGATCTTTACCATCAAGTACCTAGCAAATGGAAAACCAGAGAGGAAGAAGACAAGACTTGTGGCAAGGGGATACACTCAGGTCTATGGAGAAGATTACCTAGACACATTTGCACCAGTAGCTAAGCTTCACACCATAAGGATTGTGCTTTCATTGGCAGTCAACTTGGAATGGGATCTATGGCAAATGGATGTCAAGAATGCCTTCCTTCAAGGTGAATTAGAAGATGAAGTGTATATGCATCCTCCTCCTGGTCTAGAGAGCATGGTAAAACCAGGAAACGTATTGAGGCTAAAGAAGGCTATCTATGGATTAAAACAATCTCCAAAGCTTGGTATCACAAGCTGAGCACAACCTTGAATGGAAGAGGGTTTAGGAAGTCAGAGGCAGATCATACTCTGTTCACACTCTCAGGTCAGCAAGGTATTGTTGTTATCCTGGTCTATGTTGATCATATAATCATCACAGGAAATGACAAGGAAGGTATCACCTCAACTAAAACTTTTCTTAAATCTACATTTGATATCAAAGATTTGGGTGAGCTAAAGTACTTCCTAGGGATTGAAATATGCCGCTCTAAAGAGGGGCTTTTCTTATCTCAAAGGAAGTACACACTTGATATTTTAAATGAGGCAGGAAAGCTTGGAGGAAGAGTAGCCAAAACTCCTCTTGAGGAAGGGTTCAAAGTATTGCGTGAGGGGGAGTCTGAAGATGGCTCCTTTGAAGACGTCAGTCTCTATAGGAAAATGGTTGGAAAACTAATCTACTTAACCATTACGAGACCAGACATCTGTTTTGCTGTGAACCAAGTCAGCCAGCATATGCAAGCTCCTAAAGTTCATCACTGGAATATGGTGGAAAGGATCTTAAGGTATCTAAGGGAATCTCCTGGTCAAGGTGTTTGGATGGGCTGCAATGGAAGCACTGAGATCACTGGATATTGTGATGCTGATTGGGCAGGAGATAGGGTTGATAGGAGATCAACTACCGGGTATTGTACATTCGTTGGAGGCAATTTGGTAACTTGGAAAAGCAAGAAGCAGAAGGTTGTATCATGTTCGAGTGCTGAAGCAGAGTATAGAGCTATGAGAAAGCTCACCAATGAGTTGATATGGATCAAGGGGTTGCTTGGGGACTTGGGAATCGAGACAACATCACCCATCACAATGCATTGTGACAACCAGGCTGCCATTCACATTGCCAGCAACTCAGTTTTTCATGAAAGAACCAAACACATTGAAGTAGACTGCCACAAGGTGAGGCAAGCAGTGGAGCAGCAAATCATACTACCTTGCTACACAAGAAGTGAAGATCAACTAGCTGACATCTTCACCAAAGGAGCAAGCACCAAAGTCTGTGAGTTCATCCATCCAAGGTTGGGACTCATAGACTTGTCTAGATCATAAAACTCTTAACTATGAAGCACCTACTCTTTTTCCTTTGTATGGTTTTGTCCCATTGGGTTTTTCCATACAAAGGTTTTAACGAGGGGTGTCTTCATGGTTCCAAGCTTAACCATATCATATGGCTAAGCTTGAGGGGGAGTATTGACACAGACATAAAAAGGATGAAATAAAGATCAGATTAACATCTGGTTGTTGAGATAAGAAGCTAGAGGGAAACAGATGAATTTGAATTAAGCCGCAGTTGAGTTAACTGGTTGTTAACTTGAAGAACAAGTCTCTCTGTACAACCTAGTCTTCAAACGTGACTTGCAAGACAAGTAGAACTTCTGAGTGACCTAACTTGGAGTCTAAGGCAAGCATCTGATCTGCCTAAGTATAAGCACGTGTGGGAACTCTCCCAATGACAAGGAAACGGTCTTGAACAGTCTTGAAGATCAGATTTGCATTTGAATTCAAATTCAAATGAGAATCTAGCTGTTGGAGACCAAACACACTTTTACCTTTGTCTCCACTTTATTTTCTGTCTTGTTCCCCATTAAGTTAAGCCTTAGGCTATTAATAATCCTCTTGTAAGCATTTGAAAATTAAGGAAAAGAGTTCCTTCTTACTCTCTCTCTCTTGCACACGAAAATCACTCTCTCTCTCTCTCTCTCTCACGGATTCAACTCTCTCTCTCTCTGTTCTTAAGCTTGTTCTTCATTTTCTTACAATTCTATCTAAAGATAGGGTCCTTGATGCATTTAAAAACTTTCAATCCTATGTGACTAACCATTACCATGCCAAGTTTAAAATTTTTAGATCAGATAATGGAGGAGAGTACACAAGTCATGCCTTCAAGGATCACTTAGCTCGTCATGGGATCCTTCATCAGACCAGTTGCCCGTACACTCCACAGCAAAATGGAGTGGCTGAGAGGAAGAACAGCCATCTCATGGAGATTGCAAGGTCCTTAATGTTTCAAGCAAATGTGCCTAAGAGATTTTGGAGTGATGCTGTGACTACTGCTTGCTATCTCATCAACCGCACACCCACAAAGGTCCTGAATGATCAAGCTCCCTTTAAGGTTCTCAACAAGTACAAGCCATCAGTGGACTATCTACGGGTCTTTGGGTGCCTCTACTATGTACTGATTCCTGGAGAGATGAGAAACAAGTTAGAAGTCAAGAGTACAAAGGCGATGTTTATAGGGTACTCCACAACTTAGAAGGGATACAAGTGCTATGATCCAGTGGCAAGAAGAGTTCTGGTGTCTAGGGATGTCAAGTTCATAGAAGAAAGGGGGTATTATGAGGAGAAGAATCAAGAAGAGTTGAAGGACCTTACCTCGGATAAGGCCGCAACACTTAGAGTTATCTTGGAAGGTCTTGGCATTGGAGTGACCAAGAACCCGAATGGAAGTGGTCCAACAGGGACAAGTGAAGAAAATCAGCCTCCCCACCTTGATCATGAGGGGGGAAACACTGAAGATCAGGAAGGTGGAAGTTCTGACAGCAGTGGAGAGTTTGATTCAGGTCACGAGGAGTTTGATGATCCTCAAGAGGAAGATAGAAGTTCAGCGTCTCATGATCAAAGTGGAGATGCTCAAGAAGGTCAGAGAAGTCCAAGCCCTGATCATCAAGAGGAGGAAGAACCTGAGGGAAGGGAAGTAGAACATCAACAACAGTTGAGGAGAAGCTCTAGGATAAGAAGACCACCATCTGATTGGGTCAATACTAAGGTCTACTATAATGCCCAAGCGCTCTAGGATAAGAAGACCACCATCTGATTGGGTCAATACTAGGGTCTACTATAATGCCCAAGCTGTTGCGCACCCATCTCAAGTGGTCTGCTCTTTTACTCAGTATCCAGAAGAGCACTGTTCCTTCATGGTCAGCCTAGATGAGAGCTACATACCAAGATCCTATGAGGAAGCAGTTAAAGATAAAGATTGGAAGGAGTCAGTGGGTGCTGAGGCAAGTGAAATGATCAAGAATGACACATGGTATGAAAGTGAGTTGCCAAAAGGGAAGAAGGCAGTGACCAGTAGATGGATCTTTACTATAAAATACTTGGCGAATGGAAAGATTGATAGGAAGAAAACCAGATTGGTTGCAAGGGGCTTCACTCAAACCTATGGAGAAGATTATGTGGATACCTTTTGCACCAGTTGCAAAACTTCACACTATTAGGATCATCCTATCTCTTGCGGTTAATCTTGAGTGGGGACTATGGCAAATGGATGTGAAGAATGCTTTTCTTCAAGGAGAACTTGAAGATGAGGTCTACATGCACCCTCTACCAGGCCTAGAGCACTTAGTGAAGAAAGGAAATGTGTTCCGGCTCAAGAAGGCAATCTATGGTCTTAAACAATCTCCTAGAGCATGGTACAACAAGCTAAGCACCACTCTCAATGGCAAACGGTTCAAGAAATCTGAACTGGACCATACCTTGTTCACTCTTCCGACCACATCAGGTATAGTTGTCCTTCTTGTGTATGTTGATGATATCATCATCACAGGAAGTGACAAGGCAGGTATCCAATCCACTAAAGACTTCCTTAAATATGTGTTTGAAATTAAAGATTTGGGAGAGATGAAATACTTTCTTGGTATTGAGATATGTAGATCCAAGGAAGGTTTGTTTCTGTCCCAAACAAAGTATACACTTGATCTCTTGAAAGATGCAGGGAAACATGGAGGGAAGACAGCAAAGATGCCACTAGAGTATGGGTACAAGGTTCCTCGTGAGGGGGAGATTGAAGACAACCGGCCATTCCATGATCCTAAGCTTTATAGAAAGCTTGTTGGTAAGTTGATCTATCTTACCATTATTCGACCTGATATATGCTTTGCCGTGAATCAGGTGAGTCAATACATGCAAGTCCCAAAGGAACACCATTGGCATATGGTTGAGAGGATCCTGATGTATCTAAATGGATCACCATACCTTGGAGTATGGATGGGATGCAATAGGAGCACTGAAGTGGTGGGCTATTGTGACGCGGATTGGGCAGGAGATAGGCTGGAGACGAAGTCAACCACTGGATATTGTACCTTCATAGGTGGGAATCTAGTTACCTGGAAGAGCAAGAAGCAGAAGGTGGTCTCCTGTTCCAGTGCTGAAGCTGAGTATAGGGCAATTTTGAAGCTTACAAACGAGCTGGTGTGGATCAAAGGCATCTTGAAGCATGTGGAGGTTGATCAGTCTACACCAATGACTATGCATTGTGATAATCAAGCAGCGATTCATATAGCTTCCAACTCAGTCTTCCATGAAAGAACCAAGCACATTGAGGTCGATTGCCACAAGGTGAGACAGATGATTGGGTTGGGTGTAACCTTGCCGTGCTACACAAAAAGTGAGGATCAGTTGGCGGATGTGTTTACAAAGGCTGCTAGAGAGAAGACAATGGAGTCCATCCATGTAAGGTTGGGGATCATTAATCTAACCCAGCTTAGCTAATCCCCTGCTATGAGGTCTCTACTCTTTTTCCCTCATCAAAGGGTTTTATCCCAAAAAGGGTTTTCTCTTTGGTGAGGTTTTTAATGAGGGAGATCTCATAGCCTTCCAAGCTTGACTTGTTCCATATGGTCAAGCTTGAGGGGGAGTGTTAAGTTGAGGTATCTATCTTGGGGTTGATTAGAAAGAAGAGAGAAGAAGGGTTTGGGTCGACCTTGTCCGTACAAGGCCGTACATGCCGTACAAGGCCGTACAAGGCCGTACAGGCCGTACAAGGCCGTACAGGCCGTACAGGCCGTACAGGCCGTACAAGGTCGACTAAAAGCATTTGACCAGTTTTCACCATTCGGGTAAAACCAAAGTTACCCGGCTGCTTTACTAGGAAGGTAAGCTTATCCATCCATTGGAAAAGAAGAGGAGAGCCACGTGGACATGCTGGCATGGACTGGAAGGATCAGCATCTTGTCAAAGATGCTGATGCCATTTACTTGGCCAGGAAGCCTCAGTTTGAATTAGGCGCGCCCCCTCCTCAACCACAGCCACATCTTTTATCTTCTGCTTTACGAAAACCCTTGTAACTCTCTATATAAGCATACCCCGAGTGGATGAATAAATCATACAGTTCTCTCTAAACTTTCAAGTCTCACAATGTTCTTCATAGTCTTACATTAATCTTCTTAGTTCTTAGTCTAAACCGAGTCTTTTGTTCATCAAATCTCTTTCTAGTCTCGTTCTTGTTACTTATTCATCTAAGATCTTAAAAGATCTTACAGAGAACATACTTCTTCTATGTTTGGGAGCTTGTTTTCTCTTAGGATATGACTTATCAGCTTGTTGTAGGATGGATTTAGGTTCAGGAGAAGACTGAAGACTTTGTCTTGTTCATATCTTTCCTTTATTATCTCTGGATCAACAGAGAAAGGCCTGAGAGTATCCAACTCTGCCCATAAACTTCTGAACTTGCCAAAGTACTGATTAAAATCCACTTCCTCCTGGCTCAGATGATTGATAATCCTCTTGACTTCAAACACTCTGCTCAGGTTGGAGATATTTCCATACACAGTATGAAGGCTCTCCCATAGATCCTTGGCAGTTTCACAATAAGAATAAGCTTCCAAAATCGGTTCTGAAAGAGAGCTATGGATGATTCCAAGTGCTTGCTGGTCCTCTTGAACCCACTTATCTTCATCCTTCAGGCAACTCACCTGACCATCCTCTTGAGCCATCCTCTTTGAAGCTTCAGCCTTCATGATATGGCTGTCCCAAAGTTCATGACTTCCCAAGGTAACTCTGGCCACTCTTGACCATAGCAGATAGTTAGGACCCTCAAGGGTCACTGGAATAAGACTCTTCTTCTCCATTTCCATGGTCGAAATTCTTTTACCCAGTGGATAAAGCTATGGACCAGTGGGTAAAGATGAGAACATAAAAAATTTGAAAATAGAGAATAGAGATTTGCGGAATGAAAGGAGCTTAATGCTCTGATAACATGTTAGAATTGAGAAAGTACAAGAAAAATTGAAGAGAATAGTTGAGTTTGGATGAGATTTGTGTGAAGAACAAGAGAGAGATGAACAAGAGAGAGTTTCTGGACAGAGTAAGAGAGAGAGAGAAGATGATGGACGAAATTGAAGAGAATAGAGAGAGAAGGGAGATATTCTCCTTGCTTACATTGATTCAGAATGGTTACAATAAATAGACATACAATCAGAATAAACAAAGAGATAAAATCCATAAGAAGACAACTTCCTGCCAAGACAGTGACAGGTCATAACAGCTATATTGCCTTAGGGAAACATGTGACTTCTGATTCAAACTCTTTTAACCTCTTCCTCTTGGTCAAATGAAGCCCTAACGGTCTCATTACTCTCCCAGAGACTAATTTAGTCGATAGTAAGCCAATGTCTTGCCTTGCACTCCAAGATAGGTCACAGAAGCTTACTTGTACGGACAGAACATAAATGACCCAACCAGATTGTTTCTTCGCCCTTATCTTCATCTCTTTGATTCTTCATCTCAATAAGGTGAAGCCAAACTTGGTCACCGACTTCAAAGAGCTTCACACGCCTTCCCTTGTTGGCTTGCTTCTCATAGAACTTAATTTTCTGCTCAATGTTTTGTCTAGCCTTCTCATGGATTTGTTGGACCATCTCAGCTTTCTTCTTACCGTCCAAACTAACCCTTTCACACTCAGGTAAAGGCATTAGATCCAAAGGAGAGGTGGGATTGAACCAATAAACAATTTCAAAAGGAGAATACTTAGAAGCAGAATGCATGGCATGATTGTATGCAAATTCACAATGTGGTAAGTAGTCGTCCCAAGTTTTCAAGTTCTTTCTGATGAATGCACGCAGGAGTGCTCCTAGAGTTCTATTAACTACTTCAGTTTGTCCATCAGTTTGTGGATGACATGTAGTAGAAAACAACAGCTTAGTGCCTAACTTAGACCAAAGAGTCTTCCAAAAGTAACTAAGAAACTTAGTATCTCTATCAGAAACTATAGTCCTAGGCATGCCATGTAAACGAACAACCTCTTTAAAGAATAAGTTAGCAATATGCAATGCATCATCAGTCCTATGACAAGCTATGAAATGTGCCATCTTAGAGAACCTATCAACAACAACAAATATGGAGTCCTTTCCGGTTCTAGTCCCAGGCAATCCAACAATGAAATCCATGGATATATCATTCCAGGGATGGTGTGGGATTGGTAAAGGAGTGTACAAACCCTGGGATTGGACTTGGGACTTAGCATGCTTGCAAGTAGCACACCTTCCACAGATTCTCTCCACATCTCTCTCTTCATGTGTGGCCAATAGAAGTGATCCTGCAAAACTGTAAGGGTCTTGGCAATCCCAAAGTGTCTCATTAGACTGCCCCCATGGGATTCCCTAACAAAGAGATCTCGTAGAGAACAATTAGGCACACACAATCTGTTATCATAAAACAAGAACCCATCTTATCTAAAGTAGTGTCCTGAAGCAAACTTCTCACAAGACACATCAGCTTCTTTGAAATCAAGGTCAGTATCATACATGTCTTTAATCTGGTCAAAACCAAGTCGCTTAGCATCAAGAGTGGTCAAGAGAACATACCTCCGAGATAGTGCATCAGCAACTATGTGTGAGAATAGATAGATTTAAGTGTGAGAGAGTTGTAGAGACAGAGTATGGTCGATTTTAGATGAAGAAGAATGAAAGGAATCAGAGAGAATGGAGGAGAATACTATGGAGAGTATAAGGAGAATGAGAGTGTTCTTGAGAGTGTTCTTTAGAGATTTTCGTAAGAGAGAGAGTAAACAGAGAATATAAGACTTAGAACAGAGAATAATGAAGCAAAGAGGACTCCTCTCCCATAGGTTTAATTTCATGTACACAGGGTCTTAAATAGCAAAAGAACATCAATAAACAACAATATACCTGAGTCAGAATTAAATAAAGATAAATGGAAGAAGACAAGGCAGAGACCGAGGCTCTGTGCTGGTCTGGGCGAGATAGGGACATGTCGAAACGGTCCCCTCCCCTTAAGCTCACATGTGATCCAGTATGAATTCAAACTGGAACCTTTGGCGCCAACTCCTTCTCTTCTTTTCTTGGCCGACATAAATCTCACCCGGGATATGCACATTGGTCTTGATTCTTTTGCACAAACTGTACACCAAAGATTATCTTCAACCCTTGTTGTTGCGACCTGGATCAGCTTCAAATCTATGCTCTGGCAGTCAATACACGTCTCAGAAAGAATATGGGCCATAGCACAGCTTAATGGGATTATTGGAGAGCTTATGGGCCTTTTTCATGAGGTATTGGACGGACAGAAAGTTATGGGCCTTGATGAGGCCTTTACAAAGATAGGAATGACTATGGACAAACATGGACGTCTAGTGTTCAACTTGATTGACCAAGGAATTGATGGAAGGAAGCTGGTTGGATAGGAAATGAAATGGATGGTCTTGCATGATCGAGAAATGGACCGGTCAAACCGACATGGCCGAGAAATGAGTTAGAAATGGAAGATGAAGAACCAGAGCTGGAAATGGATTATCAGGAGTATTTTCATCATCCAAATGAGGTTAAGGAGGTACTTGGTCGTAGCAGAAACAAGATGGATTGAGCCCAAGCAAGAGATGTTCGAAAAAGGCCTTTATCGGCCCAAAAAGTGAAAAGACAAGCCAGCTTGGATTATGATTGGGCCAAGAAGATTAAGCACGTCTAATATGGTTTATTTTAAGTTTATTTATGATTTTTATTAAGTGTAAACCAATTGCAATTGGGTTTAGGGTTAGGAAACCAATTAGGAATAAGTTTAGACTAAACCAACTTGGTTTAGGTTTAGGGTTTTATTTTATTCATTATAAGCAGTCTTTCACGTTTTGTAATCAATCAATCAAGCAATAAACTTTTTCTGTCGTTTCTTCTCTGAGGAGATCTTGTTACTTTGTTCTATAATGAACAGTTTCCATTGTTAAGGAGTTGATCTTCTGTGGGAATCATCCTAGACATCAAGCAGGACGCCCCTGTGTCTCAGGAGTAGCAAAACAGCTTCTGAGCAATCCATAGCTCTCTAGAAAAGTCCATCATCATCATCTATCATACACCCACGCCCCCTTCAAGTGATACAGGGAGAGACAGCCATTCCAGGGCCGTACCAAGTGGTATCAGAGCCGCTTGAAGGTTAGGGTTTGTGTTCTTACTCTGAAATCACGTGATCTATCAGTTACCAAGCATATATTCCATGTATTCTTATGGAATAAAGAGAAAGCATGAGCAGAAGGTTGCGAGAAAAGCAACAAGGGAGTTGTTGCAGGGAGGGAAAGGATCTAATAAGAAAGCTGAGCTGAGCAGTGATTATGAGCACGTACAGGAGGCAAGCAGGAGGACAAAACATGCTTATTTGCATAACCAACAATTCCAAGATGACTTGAGAAGAAATTTGCTTCAAGCTTTCGAGGGTTTGATAGTTATTGTACCAACAAAGCCAGATCGTGAGCCACTGAAACCTCCTGATCTAAATCCACCTGAGGAAGCACGAGCTGGAGAAGCAAAGAAAGTTGTTTTGGATCAATTTGGGTCGTGGTCTAAGCTACCTTTCAAACAGGCTGAGGAGAAAGAGGAGAGATCATCAATTATATGTGATCACGTGCCTGGTCAAAACCAAGCTGAAGAAGGAGTTCTTAATGAATCACCTAAAGCTCATGAATCTGCAATTACAACTATGGTTGAAGAAGGTGAAGTCATTGAATATTTTTCTTGTGATATACTAACCAAACCTTCTGTATGGATTCAGACTACCCTAGTGGAGCATCTGAGGTTTATCAAGGGCCTGCAACACCTTGTTTTTGAACCAGGAGGAAGCTTTTGTTTGCATAAAAGCATCAACAACAATCTGATCCAAATAGCAGCAGCATTGAAGCTTGACTTGAAAGGGTTATTGCATGAACAGAGAGAACCAATACTCAGTTTCTGGTTTATCTAAGCTGAGATGACGTTTCCAGAATTCTAAGATCAAGGCTTGTGTTGGGTATCAGTGGAGAGAAGCTCAATCAGAAGCAATGAGATCTAAGCTAAACAAGGAGCATAAATTTCTTGCTCGAAGTGTTACTTGTAATGAGCAGAGTCCAGTGAAGCCTCTAAGACGTGTGAAGGATTTACAAAGCTTTGTGTTTGAGTCTGGAGGGAAGATAAACGTGCACAAGAGCTTTAACAACACCATGTTCCAAAGAGAAACAAATAAGCTGAGATTCGACCATCTTTTCATCCTTGAAGAGTTGGATTTGAGGACAAATCCTTTTAAAGGAGGAGGGAATGGTGCGACTTGGATGAGCTTCAAATCTATGCTCTGGAAGTCAATACACGTCTCAGAAAGAATATGGGCCATAGCACAGCTTAATGGGCTTATTGGAGAGCTTATTGGCCTTATTCATGAGGTATTGGACCGACAGAAAGTTATGGGCCTTGATGAGGCCTTTATAAAGATAGGAATGACTATGGACAAACATGGACGTCTAGTGTTCAACTTGATTGACCAAGGAATTGATGGAAGGAAGCTGGTTGGACAGGAAATGAAATGGATGGTCTTGCATGATCGAGAAATGGACCGGTCAAACCGACATGGCCGAGAAATGAGTTAGAAATGGAAGATGAAGAACCAGAGCTGGAAATGTATTTTCAGGAGTATTTTCATCATCCAAATGAGGTTAAGGAGGTACTTGGTCGTAGCAGAAACAAGATGGATTGAGCCCAAGCAAGAGTTGTTCGAAAAAGGCCTTTATCGGCCCAAAAAGTGGAAAGACAAGCCAGCTTGGATTATGATTGGGCCAAGAAGATTAAGCACGTCTAATATGGTTTATTTTAAGTTTATTTATGATTTTTATTAAGTGTAAACCAATTGCAATTGGGTTTAGGGTTAGTAAACCAATTAGGAATAATTTTAGACTAAACCAACTTGGTTTAGGTTTAGGGTTTTATTTTATTCATTATAAGCAGTCTTTCACGTTTTGTAATCAATCAATCAAGCAATAAACTTTTTCTGTCGTTTCTTCTCTGAGGAGATCTTGTTACTTTGTTCTATAATGAACACTTTCCATTGTTAAGGAGTTGATCTTCTGTGGGAATCATCCTAGACATCAAGCAGGACGCCCCTGTGTCTCAGGAGTAGCAAAACAGCTTCTGAGCAATCCATAGCTCTCTAGAAAAGTCCATCATCATCATCTATCATACACCCACGCCCCCTTCAAGTGATACAGGGAGAGACAGCCATTCCAGGGCCGTACCACTTGTTTTGCACATTGATCTTTGGGTGTTTTGAGGCTGACCCAAACTTTGCACTTCATTATCTTTCTTGTGCAAATCTTGTGCAAAATAATCTTTTTGTACAAACTTTGCACATGATTACTTTTGCACAATCTTTGCACAAGCGCCCTTCCTTCTTAGGTGGTGCTTCTTCCTTCTTCATTCCAACACTCCCCCTCAAGCTTGACCATAGGAGATCCTTGGACAAGCTTGGAACCTTGAAGAAGCTCCCTCATTAAAAACCTTAGCCAGAAAACCCATTTGGGACAAAACCAACTAAGGAAAAGAGTAGAGTTCTTCAAAGCCTGAGGATTGGCCAGTGAGCCGAAGGAACTTCAGATAATTCATGGTGGAGTCCTTAGGCTCTGGATCAAGGCCTAACTTGTGGTGCAAGCATGAACTCCATCACTTGCACACACCAACACCATGGATCTCTTCTTTAGGCTGGTTTGTTGTCTCCCCCTCTCTTCTGACTACTCGCCATCTCCAAAGGGGTTATGGACTACCAGCTTCTGTCACATTGAGATCCAAGTATGGTACCTGATACATTATCCCAAAGGTGCATCAGCCCTTAGGACAATACACTAAACAATCATCCAAAGCATTTCAAGTAATACAATCAGAATGATAAACCAATTGAAATGAGAGTTTTATGTGCTTCCCTTTCATAAGGATGATGGGGAGTGAACTCCACTTGAATTCCCCACTTGGTAAGACAGAACTCGGATCATGGAAGCTTCATGAACACAAGTTTGGAACTGAGAATAGGAAGGACCAAGCTTGCATGGTTGTAATGGGTTCTAGATGGCTTCTTTGATCCAGTTTATGATGCAAGTGTGAACTCCACAGCTTGCAGGAGGCAATGCACGACTTGGATCTTCAGGATTTCTCATCATTACCCCTCCTCAAGCTTGATCCAAAGAGTGTAGATGAAGAACCAAGCTTTGAAGTGAGCAATACTGAGCTTAAAACCAGGAGCGCATCACCCCTACAGCTGCGCTTAAGCCAACCGGTTCCTCCCTTGATCTCTTCTCCACTGCCTTAAACAACCACTCTTCCTTGTGTGTCTCTTGAACCAGGAGCACAACAACCCCTACAGCCTGCGCTTAAGCTAACCGGTTCTACACACAAGTTAGCTTTACCATGTTCAGGAATATACACAGTGTGTAGGCTCTGAACACATGGACAAAGCCTTCTTCTTTGTCTTGGTTTGATGATGGACAGAGAGCACCTCTTGTGTACCTGAAACATCACTCAAACTGCAGCAAGAATAAGACCACACACACTAGGATCAGACATTGATAACTCACCAATTCTGATCCCATTGTTTTAAGAAAATGCAATGGACAGAATCTAAACAACTCATTTAGTTCAAATCCATGCAAACCAGTTCATTAAATGCTCAAGCATGATAACTCATCAATTACAAGGCATCTAGGCTCATTTTATCACACATATTGTAAGTTTTTTTATGAACAGAATGAAGAACACAAGAGAAAAAGAAGAGTTTGATTCGAGAACAGGAGGAGAGAGAGAGAGAAGAGTGTTTACTCGAGAGAATAGAGACGGAGTTTATTTCCTTAAACTGAATAATGGTCTGGAGAGCTACATAAATAGACATGGGGAGACAGAAGAGAAAATAATAAACAATTATCCACTTGCTTCTGCTTCCCAACTGTCATCAACCAGTTTTGAATTCGAAATTTGAATTTGAACACTGTGATGTAGTTGAGGCATGTAGTCGAGGCATGTAGTCGACTATATAATATAGTTGAGGCATGTAGTCGATGAGATTTTGAGAGAATGAGAGTAGAGTAACCGAGAGAATGAGAGAAAGAGTGAAAGATTGAGAGATTAGAAGAGAGTTTACTCGATGTTCATGATGAACACGAGAGAGAGTAGAGAGAACAACAAGAGAAAGAAATGATTTGCTTGATTAATTATTCAGAGAGGAGTTACAAATATATAGGCAGAGCTTTAGGGTTACAACGGATACATAAAGCAATGGTTAAGGAGTGGGAGACGTGGCCGGTTAAGGGAAGAGGCGCGCCTGGTTTGAACGAGTGGCTGAGGGTGCGAGATGCTTTTGGCATCTTGACCAGATTTCTTCTCCTTTCCAGCCTTGGACAGGCTGGCTTGGTCAAGCTTGACCCCTTATCCGCGAGCCATTCTTTACCGAGTTAACAACCAGTTAACCTTCTCCCTTTTCACCCACCAAGGTTATCTCCTTCCTTCTGCCTTGTGACTCAAGTTTTGGCCATGGATGTACGGACCATGAGTTGTACGGATCCGTACATTTTGACCCAGAATTTGCACAAGACCAAAATGTGATTTGGTCGAGTTTAAAGTCATTTGGGTCGAGTGGTCCGTACGGTCGGCCGTACAGTCCGTACGGTCCGTACTGTCCGTACACTTGACCCGGAATTTGCACATCCTCCCTTTGATCCCAAACTCCATCCTAAACCCTTTAAACCTCCTCTCTTTATTACCTCAGATCAACACTCCCCCTCAAGCTTGACCATATGGAACAAGTCAAGCTTGGAAGGCTATGAGATCCCCCTCATTAAAAACCTCACCAAAGAGAAAACCCTTGTGGGATAAAACCCTTTGATGAGGGAAAAAGAGTGGAGACCTCATAGCGAGGGGATTAGTTGTCTGGTGCAAGGTCAATGAGTCCTAATCTGGTATGAATAGACTCAATGACCTTCTGCCTTGCAGCTTTAGTGAAGACATCCGCCAACTGATCCTCACTCCTTGTGTAACATGGCAATATCTCTCCACGACCAATCATTTGCCTCACCTTGTGGCAATCGACTTCAATGTGCTTGGTCCTTTCATGGAACACCGAGTTGGTTGCAATGTGGATAGCCGCCTGATTGTCACAATGCATAGTCATTGGTGTGGCTTGCTCTACTCCTAGATGCTTCAATATCCCTTTGATCCACACCAATTCATTTGTCAGCTTCAACATGGCTCTATACTCAGCTTCAGCACTTGAACACGAGACCACTTTCTGCTTCTTGCTCTTCCAAGTAACCAGGTTCCCTCCAATGAAGGTGCAATAGCCTGTAGTGGACTTTCTGTCAGCTCGGTCGCCTGCCCAATCTGCATCACAGTAACCCACCACTTCAGTGCTCTCATTGCACCCCATCCATATTCCTTGACCTGGTGATCCATTCGATAGCTTAGGATCCGTTCCACCATCCTCCAGTGATGTTCCCTTGGTTCTTGCATGTGCTGGCTCACCTGGTTCACAGCAAAACAAATATTAGGACGAGTAATAGTTAAGTAGATTAGGTTACCAACCATCCTCCTATAGAGTTTAGGGTCTTCAAGGTATTGGCTGTTCTCAATCTCCCCCTCACGTGGAACTTTATATCCATCCTCCAATGGCATTTTGGCTGTCTTCCCACCTAGTTTACCTGCATCCTTCAAAAGATCAAGTGTATATTTCCTTTGGGACATGAATAGACCTTCCTTGGCTCTACATATCTCAATACCAAGGAAGTATTTCATCTCCCCTAGGTCTTTAATCTCAAACACTGATTTCAAATAATCTTTTGTATCTTGTATACCTTCTTTGTCACTTCCAGTTATGATGATGTCATCAACATAAACTAGAAGGACAATAATACATGAGCTTGTGGTGAGGGTGAAGAGAGTGTGGTCTAACTCAGACTTCCTGAAGCCACGCCCATTCAGAGTAGTGCTCAGTTTGTTGTACCAAGCTCTAGGCGACTGCTTTAGACCATAGATTGCTTTCTTCAACCTCAGCACATTTCCTGGTTTCACAAGACTCTCAAGACCTGGTGGAGGCTTCATGTAGACTTCATCTTCAAGTTCTCCTTGAAGAAAGGCATTCTTGACATCCATTTGCCAAAGATCCCATTTCAGATTGGTTGCCACTGATAGAACAATCCGAATGGTATGGAGTTTAGCAACTGGAGCAAAGGTGTCAAGATAGTCTTCTCCATATGTTTGAGTGAAGCCTCTAGCCACCAATCTAGTCTTCCTCCTTTCTATCTTCCCATTTGGCAGGAACTTGATGGTGAATATCCACAAACTGGTTACTGCCTTCTTCCCCTTAGGTAGCTCACTTTCATACCATGTCTCGTTCTTGATCATGGCATTAGCTTCATCAGCAACTGAGGCTCGCCATTCATCCTTCATAGCTTCCTCATACGACCGAGGAACTTGGCTTTCATCCAGACTTGATATGAATACCCAATGTTCTTTTGGAAGCTTGGCAAACGAACATACCACCTGACTTGGATGAGCTACTGCTTGGGCATTATAGTACACTCTAGTGTTAACCCAGTTTGATGGGTCTCTTCTTATCCTCATACTCCTTCTTAGTGGAGGTGCTTCTTTCACTGGTTGCTCATGACCTTCTTGCTCAGGTTCAGGTCCATTGTTTTCTTCACTTCCTTCTTCACTTGCTACCTCACCTTGATCATGATCTCCTGAGTACTCCTCATCTTGACTTCCCTCCTCAGGTTCATTTCCCCCTTCATGATCATGGTGGGTTTGATCTTCAGCTTCATTAGGTTCTTCTTGTCTTCTTTGATCCTGGGTTGTATTGATCCCAAGACCTTCAAGAATGATCCGGAGACTAGCAGCCTTATCATAAGCTTGGGATAGATCCTTCAAATCATCCCAACTCTTCTCTTCATAGTACCCTCTTGACTCCACAAACTTTACATCTCTGGACACCAGAACTCTCCTCGTCTTTGGATCAAAACATTTGTACCCCTTCTGTGTTGTTGAATACCCCAAGAACATGGCTCTTGTACTCTTTGGTTCCAGCTTGTTCCTCATCTCCCCGGGGACCAGAACAAAGCAGAGACACCCAAACACCCTTAGATGACTTAAGACTGGCTTCTCGTTGTTTAGAACTTCAAATGGAGCTTTGTCATCCAGAACTCTGGTGGGTGTCCTGTTGATCAGATAGCAGGCGTCATCACAGCATCACTCCAAAACCTTTTGGGAACGTTTGACTGGAAATGATTGACCTAGCCACCTCCATAAGATGCCTGTTCTTCCTTTCAGCAACTCCATTTTGCTGGGGTGTGTAAGGACAACTGGTTTGATGAAGGATCCCATGTTGAGCTAGATGTTGCTTGAATGCCAAGCTCGTATACTCCCCACCATTATCTGACCTGAAAATCTTAATTTTGGCATGGTAATGGTTAATCACATAAGCCTGAAGTTTCTAAATGCATCAAGAACTCTATCCTTAGTTTGAATCAGTGTTATCCAGGTGTATTTTGATTTTTCATCAATGAAAGTTACAAAATATCTATAATTATCTCTAGATAAACAAGGAGCAGTCCAAACATCTGAATGCACAAGATCAAAACACTTTTCATAAAGAGTATTAGACTTTGGAAAAACTGCCTTACAATGTTTACCCAAGATACATGCTTCACATTCATTATTCTTATACATGACACCTGGTAACATTAAACTTAGGGCTCTAACATGTGGGTGACCTACTCTAGCATGCCACAATGCATCATTATTCAACACAGAAGTAGAACTAAACGAGTATTTAAAATCAGAACAAGGGGCAATGTCTTCAAGCATATAGAGATCTCCTTTGGTTACTCCCTTTCCGATCAACTTATGGCTCTCAATATCCTGAAACTTCACATCATTAGGACTGAATATGACATTTCAATGCAAATCAGTGGTGCATCTCTTAACTGATAACAAATTAGAAGTGAACTCAGGCATATAAAACGCTTTAGACTCCTTATCAAATAGATTCAACTTGCCAATTCCTCTTATTGCTATCCTATCACCATTAGCAATCATTACATGACCATGAGCAGGTTCTATGTCTTTTATCAGTTTATCATCACTAATCATATGGTGAGAGGTATTCACTTTTGATTTAGTGAGTGTAAAGGCACGAGTTTAAGAGAGAAACAGATTGATTGTATGAGAGATTAGAGAGATTAGAGAGAATAGAGAATAAAGAGAGAAACGAGAGAGAGAGAGGCTTAAACTCGGTTGACTAATGAAAATGAGAGAGTTACAACATATATAGAGTCAGATACAAGGGTTTTCGTGGAGGAATCAAAAGATGCTTTGGTATCTTCTTTTCTGGCCACATAAACTCCTTTTAGCTCCTTCCTTGCTGGCCACAAAAGCTTCTTTTACTTTCCAGCTGTGCCAGCCTGTCCAAGACTCTCTCATTATCCTTTCCAACGTCTATAGCAAGAGGATAAGGGTAAAGGTAACTTCTTCTTGATAGAAAAGTTACCCGGGTAACTTTGGTAAGTTTTGGTCCAGGTTTGGTCGACCCAGAATGGTACGGCCTGTACGGCCTGTACGGCCTGTACGGCCTTTACAGACTGGTCGATCCAAACTCTCCCAAAACCTTCCCAAACCTTCCTTCTCTTCAGCCACATCAAACCCCACATCACTTCTCTTTATGTACTCACTCATTTCAACACTCCCCCTCAAGCTTGACCATGTGGAACAAGTCAAGCTTGGAATGCCATGAGATCTTCCTCATTAAAAACCTTACCAAAGAAAACCCTCCTTAGGGATAAAACCTTGATAAGGAAAAGAGTAAAGACCCCATGTCGAGGGGATCAGTTGTTTGGAGTGAGATCAATGAGTCCCAACCTAGAAAGGATGGAATCCATTGTTTTAAATCTCGCAGCCTTGGTGAACACATCAGCAAGTTGATCCTCACTCCTTGTATAGCATGGCAATATCACTCCTGATACAATCATCTGTCTCACCTTATGACAATCAACTTCTATGTGCTTTGTTCTCTCATGGAAGACTGAGTTAGACGCAATGTGAATTGCTGCTTGATTATCACAGTGCATTGTCATTGGAGTGGTCTGTTCAATCTCCAGATGCTTCAGAATGCCCTTGATCCATACCAACTCGTTTGTCAGCTTCAACATAGCCCTATACTCAGCCTCAGCACTTGAACAGGAAATAACCTTCTGCTTCTTACTCTTCCAAGTAACCAGGTTCCCTCCAATGAATGTACAATACCCCGTAGTTGATTTCCTATCAACTCTATCTCCTGCCCAATCAGCATCACAATACCCAACTACTTCTGTACTGCCATTGCATCCCATCCACACTCCTTGTCCAGGCGTGCCACTCAAATACCTTAGTATCCTGTCAACCATCTTCCAGTGATGGACCTTTGGATCCTGCATATGTTGACTTACTTGATTCACTGCAAAACATAGATCTGGTCTTGTGATAGTCAAGTAGATCAGCTTCCCAACCATCTTCCTGTATAACTTAGCATCCTCAAACAACTGGTTCTCTTCAATCTCCCCCTCAAGTAGAACCTTATACCCCTCTTCAAGAGGTGTCTTGGCTATCTTTCCTCCAAGCACATCAGTCTCCTTCAACATATCCATCGTATACTTCCTTTGAGACATAAACAAACCCTCCTTAGATCTGCATATCTCAATCCCCAAGAAATACTTCATCTCTCCCAAATCTTTGATATCAAACACTGACTTGAGAAACTCCTTAGTAGATTTAATCCCAGCCTGATCACTTCCTGTGATGATCAAATCATCCACATACACCAATATCACAATGATCCCTGATGGAGTAACCAGAGTGAAGAGAGTGTGATCTAGTTCAGACTTTCTGAACCCTCTCCCATTTAGAGTTGTACTCAGCTTTATATACCAGGCTCTAGGTGACTGCTTTTGCCCATATATAGCTTTCTTCAATCTCAACACATTTCCTGGTTTCACTAGATGCTCAAGACCAGGGGGCGGCAGCATATAAAACTCATCTTCAAGCTCACCTTGCAAGAAAGCATTCTTCACATCCATCTGCCATAAGTCCCACTCTAGGTTTGTAGCAATAGACAATACAATCCGGACTGTGTGAAGCTTAGCTACAGGAGCAAATGTATCAATGTAATCTTCACCATAAGTCTGTGTAAAGCCTCTTGCTACTAACCTGGTCTTCTTCCTATCAATCTGCCCATTTGCAAGGTATTTGATTGTAAATATCCATCTACTAGTCACAGCCTTCTTCCCCTTAGGTAGCTCACTCTCATACCATGTGTCATTTCTGATCATTACATCCCTTTCATTACCCACTGAATCTCTCCATTCTTTATCCTTCATGGCTTCTTCATAGGATCTTGGAACCTCATTCTCATCCAAGTTACACATAAACACCATGTGTTCTTCTGGATACTCTGCAAAGGAACACACGACTTGAGAAGGATGCTTCACAGCCTGGGCATTGTAGTACACTCTCGTGTTTACCCAGTTGGAAGGATCCCTCCTAACCCTTGTGCTCCTCCGCAAAGGCTGAACCTCTTCTTGAACTTCTGGAGGTGTCTCATTTACCTCCTCTCCACTAGACTGATCCAAATTCTCAGCCTCATGTGTCACCTCTTGATCATGATGACCTGAATCCTCTTGATGCTGCTCCTGCACTTCTGATTCAGATTCTTCTCCCCCCTCATGATCAAGAGGGGTTGTTCCTTCAGTTCCTCTAGCTTGATCAGAAGGAGAAGTGCCCTTTATGCCTTCATCTTGGGACATGTTTACCCCAAGCTTCTCCAATAAGAACTTCAGATTCAATGCCTTATCCTCTGGTTCTTTAGACATGTCTTCTAAGTCTTCCCATTTCTTTTCCTCCTAATACCCCTTTGCCTCCATGAACTTCACATCTCTGGAAACCAACACTCTCCTTGTCACTGGATCATAGCACTTGTACCCCTTTTGAGTTACTGAGTAACCAATAAACATAGCTTTAGTACTCTTTGCATCCAACTTGTTCCTCTGCTCTCCAGGAACCAAGACATAGCACTGACACCCAAACACTCTCAAATGATCTATATATGGCTTGGTTTTGTTCAACACTTCATATGGAGACAGATTCTTCAATATCTTGGTTGGAATCCGGTTGATAAGGTAGCATGCAGTCTGAACAGCATCACTCCAAAATCGCCTAGGGACATTAGCATGGTACATCATGGATCTAGCAACCTCCATAAGATGCCTATTCTTCCTCTCAGCAACTCCATTCTGCTGTGGTGTGTAAGGACAACTCGTCTGATGCACTATCCCATGCTTGGCCAAGTGATTCTTGAAGGCATGACTAGTGTATTCTCCACCATTGTCTGACCTTAGTACCTTCACAGTAGCATTGTAATGATTAGTAACATATGCTTGGAAGTTTACAAAGGCATCTAACACTCTATCCTTAGATGGAAGCAATGTGATCCAAGTATACTTAGACTTCTCATCAATAAACGTCACAAAATACTTCTGATTATCCCTAGACACACATGGAGATGTCCACACATCAGAGTGTATTAGATCAAAGCAGTTTTCATATATAGTCTCTGATGTTGGAAACACAGTCCTACAATGCTTTCCTAGGATGCAAGCTTCACACTCCAAATGATTGAATGATAGAGTAGGTAAGATCAGTTCAATTGCACGAGTATGAGGGTGACCCAATCTAGCATGCCAAGTACTGCTTTCAATACTATCAGTAGCACTACTTAAACAAATAGAGTCAAAGGGTTTAGAGAGCTTAGTCGTTTGGAGATGGTAGAGCTCATTTCTGCTGTCTCCTCGGCCAATGACTTGTCCAGACTCCAAGTCTTGAAACTCAACTTCATTTGGCCTGAATACAACTTGGCAATTGAGATCCACAGTTGCTTTCTTCACAGATATCAGATTGGATGTGAACCGAGGTAGGTAGAAGGCAACTGAATCCTTCTCAAACAACTTCAGATTGCCTATCCCCTCTATTGGGATCTGATCACCATTAGCTATCCTGACACTCCCTGTGGTGGCTTTGATATTACTCATCAAACTCCTATCACTGATCATGTGATGGGTTGCTCCAGAATCCACTATAATAGGATTAGTAGCCTCTCCACCAACACTAGAGTGTCTCCTTTGCTTCCTGGTTGTAACCAAAGCTTGGATGTGCTCCATAAATGTCTCCCAATCCTTCCTCGTAATAGGACCATCAGCTCTTGATATCCCTGGTTCATTGGATCCCAATCTTTCTCCTACTGACTCACCCATGTAAGCTAAATAGGAGCATTCTCCTCTGACCATATGCTGCGTCACGTCCTTGATCAGTATCCTTAGGTGCTTTTCCAGTCCGGCAGTGATGAGGACATAGAACCAGACATCAACATCCCCACCCTAAGACAAGCACCAATAACAAGATCAGGAACCAAGGGGGTGATTGCAAGCTTTTGTGAAGCCATTGAAGGATTGTTTGCCAAGGCTAATAGCAACCCCAACTTAGATGACATCACAAACCGTCTAGACAAGCTCTCCATTTCCGGATCAGAGGTTATGAAGACTCAACCTTCTGTTATACAAGACGGTCCAAAAGATAATGCTATCCTATGGTCTATCATTCCGCATAAAGAGATGGTTTCCTTATTCACCATCTCCCCACTTAAGTGAAACGGTGAGTATCAAGGGGAGGAGGCAAGCTTTCTAAACGACAACACTTCACATTTCTGCTCTTCTCCTAACCCCAACGGCTACCTTACCACAATTCAAATCCACCAGAAAGGTAAGTAAGGTAAGCATATTTCAATATTTTATTTACTTGATTTTCCTTGCAGGTTTTGGGTCTTTTATTTATTTCATTTTCGAATAAACCAGGCATTGTTTAGCCTATGCTTTTTATTAGGTCCTAAGATTGAGTCATTGTATTAAATTTGCTTCAAAGACCCCTAGAAGGGCATAGCTGCATCGGCGAGTATATAAGCCCCTATAAGCAGCCTTGTATTCTTTAACCTACTTTGAAATATATGAGTCAGTTTGCCCCTAGCAACTAAAACCCTAAGTCTTTCCGTGTGTGTGAGAAGCAGCATAGAGAGCAGCCGAGTCTTATCAAGCTTATTCCATAGAGCTTGTGGCGACTTTCGATCCATCTGATTGAGTTCATCAATCTATTCACTCCATCTCCATCCCTTGTCCTTGTTGAGTTGTTTATACGAACAAGCAGCTTGGATCCACACTCCATCATCACGTCATCCTCCATCCAGTGAGATAGCAAGTTGGTTACACGACCATTTGTTGTTTCCCATCCTCCACTGATCCGTTCTAAGAGCAATCAAGCCGGTTACCATCTCATTCCATTCCATCCGCAAGAACTCATTCCATTCTCACCTCCATCCATCCACCAAAGCTTGATACTCATCCTCTATCCATCCAGTGTGAGAAGGGTGCTTTCCGTGCCCATATCAGGCAGGATGTATGTTTGTCTTCCCATACTTTCCCTTAGCTTTCTTGACCCTGGAAAGCTTCCTCAGTCTTCCTTTCTTACGTCTCATACCACTCTTCTCACAAGCTGGTTGCTCGTTCAGTTTAGGACCACTTTGTTCTCTTTGAACCAAAGTACCTACACCATCCGCATCAATCAGCTCTGACCACAAGTATCTGAGCTTCCTTATCAGCTGATTGAACTCGTCCTTTCTCTGCTCTAAGTCTCTGATAACCTTCTCAGCTACACAGATCCCCATCAGATTGAACTTTTTTCCAAACACTACTTCAAGTCTCTCCCATATCTCCTTTGCGGCTTGACATTGCTTATACACTTCCACAAACGATTTTGAGAGAGATCTATGGATGATCTCAAGTTCTTTTATGTCTTCTCTGACCCACTTGTTTTCATCCTTCAGGTCATCTATCTGACCTTCCCCAGTAGTCATATCCTCAAAAGCTTCCACCTTTTCGTGACTACTCCACAAACCATGGCTTTTCAAAGCTGTTTCAACAGATCCGGACACCTCCTCATAGGTTATCCCTTCCTGCAACACCTCAATCACAGATCTAGACTTCACTTTCACTCTGTGGGCGTTGGTTTCCATTAGAAACTTTCACCAAAAACCAGAAAAAAATGAAGAACAGAAACCCAGAATCACCAAAAACCACCAAGAACAAAGAACCCAGATTTCGACAATACACACTCACCCCTTTGATGAACCTGGCTCTGATACCATATTCACTTTTGATTTAGTGAGTGTAAAGGCACGAGTTTAAGAGAGAAACAGATTGATTGTATGAGAGATTAGAGAGATTAGGGAGAATAGAGAATAAAGAGAGAAACGAGAGAGAGAGAGGCTTAAACTCGGTTGATTAATGAAAATGAGAGAGTTACAACATATATAGAGTCAGATACAAGGGTTTTCGTGGAGGAATCAAAAGATGCTTTGGTATCTTCTTTTCTGGCCACATAAACTCCTTTTAGCTCCTTCCTTGCTGGCCACAAAAGCTTCTTTTACTTTCCAGCTGTGCCAGCCTGTCCAAGACTCTCTCCTTATCCTTTCCAACGTCTGTAGCAAGAGGATAAGGGTAAAGGTAACTTCTTCTTGATAGAAAAGTTACCCGAGTAACTTTGGTAAGTTTTGGTCGAGGTTTGGTCGACCCAGAATGGTACGGCCTGTACGGCCTGTACGGCCTGTACGGACTGGTCGATCCAAACTCTCCCAAAACCTTCCCAAACCTTCCTTCTCTTCAGCCACATCAAACCCCACATCACTTCTCTTTATGTACTCACTCATTTCAACAAGAGGCTCCTGAATCAACTACAAGCGGTTTACTATTGTTATAAGCATGATAGGAACTAGGCGAGTTCTGTTCTAAATGATCAATGTCTTTAAGCAGTCTACATGTTTCCTTATGAGAGTCATTTTCAGCTTTCAAGTGGTCAGGGATACTAGACAACCTATAAGCAGAATAGAAATACCCTGGAGGGTTACCGGATACATTACCATTCTCCTTGAGAGCTTTGATGAGGGCATCAATGTCTAACCTCCTGATCAGCTCATGATCCATGCTCTTCAAGGGAGTGTGTTGAGAAGTCAAGGCCTTTCCTTCCCCTTCACGAGTGGTTGTACCTGCTCCAGCTGAACCACCAGCTTCACTTGCCTCGGTTGAAAGGTGGGCTCTTGCATCACGTTCCTTCATGAACTTTTCTGGTTTGAGATGAGGGTGGAGTATCCAGCATTGGCTCCTTTTATGACCCGGCTTCTTGCAATGATCACAGTTGCCTCCAAACCTCCTATCTTCACCACCTCTTCTTTCATCAGGCCTGAACATGGCTCTGTTAGCCTGAACAGCCTCGGCTTTGTTGGCCAGGGAAAGCTCCCCCTTTCCACCAAACAACCCCAAGGACCCTTCCTCCTTCTGGATCTTAGCACACACTTCCTCCAAAGTTGGAAGCTTTGGTGACCTGAGTATGTGCTTAATCAGATCGTTGAAGCCGGATTCAGTGTCAACATCAACCCAAACACCTGATCTTGTTCACGCCTCTCCATGAGAGTATCTTGATCTGTTGTGTTGGGTCTAAGCATCTCTAGTTCGGACCATAGTGCCCTGAACTTACCCAAGTGTTTGGTAAACTCAACATCTTCTTGAGCAAGAGTGTTTATGGCTCTCTTGAGCTCAAACACTCGGCTCAGATTGGAAGTGTTACCATAGATCTTCTGGAGAGTCTCCCACAGGTCCTTTGGAGTCTCGCAGTAGCTGTAAGCTTCTAGGATGGGTGGATCCAGAGAACCTTGAATCATGGTTTGCACCATCATGTCATCTTGGATCCACTTCTGTTAAGCACCAATGACTTGTCCAGACTCCAAGTCTTGAAACTCAACTTCATTTGGCCTGAATACAACTTGGCAATTGAGATCCACAGTTGCTTTCTTCACAGATATCAGATTGGATGTGAACCGAGGTAGGTAGAAGGCAACTGAATCCTTCTCAAACAACTTCAGATTGCCTATCCCCTCTATTGGGATCTGATCACCATTAGCTATCCTGACACTCCCTGTGGTGGCTTTGATATTACTCATCAAACTCCTATCACTGATCATGTGATGGGTTGCTCCAGAATCCACTATAATAGGATTAGTAGCCTCTCCACCAACACTAGAGTGTCTCCTTTGCTTCCTGGTTGTAACCAAAGCTTGGATGTGCTCCATAAATGTCTCCCAATCCTTCCTCGTAATAGGACCATCAGCTCTTGATATCCCTGGTTCATTGGATCCCAATCTTTCTCCTACTGACTCACCCATGTAAGCTAAATAGGAGCATTCTCCTCTGACCATATGCTGCGTCACGTCCTTGATCAGTATCCTTAGGTGCTTTTCCAGTCCGGCAGTGATGAGGACATAGAACCAGACATCAACATCCCCACCCTAAGACAAGCACCAATAACAAGATCAGGAACCAAGGGGGTGATTGCAAGCTTTTGTGAAGCCATTGAAGGATTGTTTGCCAAGGCTAATAGCAACCCCAACTTAGATGACATCACAAACCGTCTAGACAAGCTCTCCATTTCCGGATCAGAGGTTATGAAGACTCAACCTTCTGTTATACAAGACGGTCCAAAAGATAATGCTATCCTATGGTCTATCATTCCGCATAAAGAGATGGTTTCCTTATTCACCATCTCCCCACTTAAGTGAAACGGTGAGTATCAAGGGGAGGAGGCAAGCTTTCTAAACGACAACACTTCACATTTCTGCTCTTCTCCTAACCCCAACGGCTACCTTACCACAATTCAAATCCACCAGAAAGGTAAGTAAGGTAAGCATATTTCAATATTTTATTTACTTGATTTTCCTTGCAGGTTTTGGGTCTTTTATTTATTTCATTTTCGAATAAACCAGGCATTGTTTAGCCTATGCTTTTTATTAGGTCCTAAGATTGAGTCATTGTATTAAATTTGCTTCAAAGACCCCTAGAAGGGCATAGCTGCATCGGCGAGTATATAAGCCCCTATAAGCAGCCTTGTATTCTTTAACCTACTTTGAAATATATGAGTCAGTTTGCCCCTAGCAACTAAAACCCTAAGTCTTTCCGTGTGTGTGAGAAGCAGCATAGAGAGCAGCCGAGTCTTATCAAGCTTATTCCATAGAGCTTGTGGCGACTTTCGATCCATCTGATTGAGTTCATCAATCTATTCACTCCATCTCCATCCCTTGTCCTTGTTGAGTTGTTTATACGAACAAGCAGCTTGGATCCACACTCCATCATCACGTCATCCTCCATCCAGTGAGATAGCAAGTTGGTTACACGACCATTTGTTGTTTCCCATCCTCCACTGATCCGTTCTAAGAGCAATCAAGCCGGTTACCATCTCATTCCATTCCATCCGCAAGAACTCATTCCATTCTCACCTCCATCCATCCACCAAAGCTTGATACTCATCCTCTATCCATCCAGTGTGAGAAGGGTGCTTTCCGTGCCCATATCAGGCAGGATGTATGTTTGTCTTCCCATACTTTCCCTTAGCTTTCTTGACCCTGGAAAGCTTCCTCAGTCTTCCTTTCTTACGTCTCATACCACTCTTCTCACAAGCTGGTTGCTCGTTCAGTTTAGGACCACTTTGTTCTCTTTGAACCAAAGTACCTACACCATCCGCATCAATCAGCTCTGACCACAAGTATCTGAGCTTCCTTATCAGCTGATTGAACTCGTCCTTTCTCTGCTCTAAGTCTCTGATAACCTTCTCAGCTACACAGATCCCCATCAGATTGAACTTTTTTCCAAACACTACTTCAAGTCTCTCCCATATCTCCTTTGCGGCTTGACATTGCTTATACACTTCCACAAACGATTTTGAGAGAGATCTATGGATGATCTCAAGTTCTTTTATGTCTTCTCTGACCCACTTGTTTTCATCCTTCAGGTCATCTATCTGACCTTCCCCAGTAGTCATATCCTCAAAAGCTTCCACCTTTTCGTGACTACTCCACAAACCATGGCTTTTCAAAGCTGTTTCAACAGATCCGGACACCTCCTCATAGGTTATCCCTTCCTGCAACACCTCAATCACAGATCTAGACTTCACTTTCACTCTGTGGGCGTTGGTTTCCATTAGAAACTTTCACCAAAAACCAGAAAAAAATGAAGAACAGAAACCCAGAATCACCAAAAACCACCAAGAACAAAGAACCCAGATTTCGACAATACACACTCACCCCTTTGATGAACCTGGCTCTGATACCATATTCACTTTTGATTTAGTGAGTGTAAAGGCACGAGTTTAAGAGAGAAACAGATTGATTGTATGAGAGATTAGAGAGATTAGGGAGAATAGAGAATAAAGAGAGAAACGAGAGAGAGAGAGGCTTAAACTCGGTTGACTAATGAAAATGAGAGAGTTACAACATATATAGAGTCAGATACAAGGGTTTTCGTGGAGGAATCAAAAGATGCTTTGGTATCTTCTTTTCTGGCCACATAAACTCCTTTTAGCTCCTTCCTTGCTGGCCACAAAAGCTTCTTTTACTTTCCAGCTGTGCCAGCCTGTCCAAGACTCTCTCCTTATCCTTTCCAACGTCTGTAGCAAGAGGATAAGGGTAAAGGTAACTTCTTCTTGATAGAAAAGTTACCCGGGTAACTTTGGTAAGTTTTGGTCGAGGTTTGGTCGACCCAGAATGGTACGGCCTGTACGGCCTGTACGGCCTGTACGGCCTGTACGGACTGGTCGATCCAAACTCTCCCAAAACCTTCCCAAACCTTCCTTCTCTTCAGCCACATCAAACCCCACATCACTTCTCTTTATGTACTCACTCATTTCAACAAGAGGCTCCTGAATCAACTACAAGCGGTTTACTATTGTTATAAGCATGATAGGAACTAGGCGAGTTCTGTTCTAAATGATCAATGTCTTTAAGCAGTCTACATGTTTCCTTATGAGAGTCATTTTCAGCTTTCAAGTGGTCAGGGATACTAGACAACCTATAAGCAGAATAGAAATACCCTGGAGGGTTACCGGATACATTACCATTCTCCTTGAGAGCTTTGATGAGGGCATCAATGTCTAACCTCCTGATCAGCTCATGATCCATGCTCTTCAAGGGAGTGTGTTGAGAAGTCAAGGCCTTTCCTTCCCCTTCACGAGTGGTTGTACCTGCTCCAGCTGAACCACCAGCTTCACTTGCCTCGGTTGAAAGTTGGGCTCTTGCATCACGTTCCTTCATGAACTTTTCTGGTTTGAGATGAGGGTGGAGTATCCAGCATTGGCTCCTTTTATGACCCGGCTTCTTGCAATGATCACAGTTGCCTCCAAACCTCCTATCTTCACCACCTCTTCTTTCATCAGGCCTGAACATGGCTCTGTTAGCCTGAACAGCCTCGGCTTTGTTGGCCAGGGAAAGCTCCCCCTTTCCACCAAACAACCCCAAGGACCCTTCCTCCTTCTGGATCTGAGCACACACTTCCTCCAAAGTTGGAAGCTTTGGTGACCTGAGTATGTGCTTAATCAGATCGTTGAAGCCGGATTCAGTGTCAACATCAACCCAAACACCTGATCTTGTTCACGCCTCTCCATGAGAGTATCTTGATCTGTTGTGTTGGGTCTAAGCATCTCTAGTTCGGACCATAGTGCCCTGAACTTACCCAAGTGTTTGGTAAACTCAACATCTTCTTGAGCAAGAGTGTTTATGGCTCTCTTGAGCTCAAACACTCGGCTCAGATTGGAAGTGTTACCATAGATCTTCTGGAGAGTCTCCCACAGGTCCTTTGGAGTCTCGCAGTAGCTGTAAGCTTCTAGGATGGGTGGATCCAGAGAACCTTGAATCATGGTTTGCACCATCATGTCATCTTGGATCCACTTCTGTTAAGCAGCTAAAGCAGCCTCCTTTGCACCTTCTTCCTCACTAGCAACTGATTTTGGAGCTTCCTCAGTGATATGACTCCACAAACCCTTGCTCCCAACCGCAGTCTTCACAAGCCGAGACCACAACAGGTAGTTTCCACCACCTTTAAGAGTAACCGGAACCGCTAACATCACCTTGCTTCCTTCCATCTTCTAGACAAACCTCAAGAACCCAGAAAGCTTGAACCTTTGAACTCGAGATAAAGCTGAAGATAGTAGATCTAAACACCAGGATGTAACAAACCTGGCTCTAATACCATGAGATTTTGAAGAATGAGAGTAGAGTAACCGAGAGAATGAGAGAAAGAGTGAAAGATTGAGAGATTAGAAGAGAGTTTACTCGATGTTCATGATGAACACGAGAGAGAGTAGAGAGAACAACAAGAGAAAGAAATGATTTGCTTGATTAATTATTCAGAGAGGAGTTACAAATATATAGGCAGAGCTTTAGGGTTACAACGGATACATAAAGCAATGGTTAAGGAGTGGGAGACGTGGCCGGGTAAGGGAAGAGGCGCGCCTGGTTTGAACGAGTGGCTGAGGGTGCAAGATGCTTTTGGCATCTTGACCAGATGCCTTCTCCTTTCCAGCCTTGGATAGGCTGGCTTGGTCAAGCTTGACCCATTATCCGCGAGCCATTCTTTACCGAGTTACCAACCAGTTAACCTTCTCTCTTTTCACCCACCAAGGTTATCTCCTTCCTTCTGCCTTGTGACTCAAGTTTTGGCCATGGATGTACGGACCATGAGTTGTACGGATCCGTACATTTTGACCCAGAATTTGCACAAGACCAAAATGTGATTTGGTCGAGTTTAAAGTCATTTGGGTCGAGTGGTCCGTACGGTCGGCCGTACAGTCCGTACGGTCCGTACCATCCGTACACTTGACCCGGAATTTGCACATCCTCCCTTTGATCCCAAACTCCATCCTAAACCCTTTAAACCTCCTCTCTTTATTACCTCAGATCAACAGTCGAGGCATGTAGTCGACTATATCACTGGACTATGTAACCTGTGATATAGTTGAGGCATGTAGTTGACTATATCACAGGACTATATAACCAGATGTCCTTCTCTTCTCTTGATGTCTCCATCTTTTATTCATGTCTTCATGTCAATACTCCCCCTCAAGCTTATCCACAGGATATGGTTAAGCTTGGAACCCATGAAGACATCCCTCATTAAAACCTTTGTGTGCAAAACCCAGTGGGATAAAAACATACAAAGGAAAGAGTAGATGCTTCATGGCTAAGGGGATCATGATCTGGCCAAATCTATGAGTCCTAACCTTGGATGGATGAACTCACAAACTTTGGTACTTGCTCCTTTTGTGAAGATATCAGCTAGTTGATCCTCACTTCTTGTGTAGCATGGTAGGATGATCTGTTGCTCCACTGCTTGTCTCACTTTGCGACAATCCACCTCAATGTGCTTTGTCCTCTCATGAAACACTGAGTTTGATGCTATGTGAATAGCTGCTTGATTATCACAGTGCATTGTGATTGGTGTTGTAGTCTCTATACCCAAGTCTTTGAGCAGGTTTCTGATCCAAATGAGTTCACTGGTAAGTTTCCTCATTGCTCTATACTCTGCCTCAGCACTTGAACATGAAACTATCTTCTGCTTCTTGCTCTTCCAGGTAACCAGATTCCCTCCGATGAAGGTGCAATATCCTGTTGTAGACTTCATGTATACTCTATCACCAGCCCAGTCTGCATCATAATAGCCAACCACTTTTGTGTTGCCATTACAGCCCATCCATACTCCTTGTCTAGGAGCTCCACTAAGGTATTTGAGTATCCTTTCCACCATTTTCCAGTGATGAACCTTTGGCACTTGCATATGCTGGCTCACCTGGTTCACAGCAAAACAAATATCAGGTCTAGTTATGGTTAGATAGATGAGCTTACCCACTAGTCTTCTGTACTGCTTTGGATCATCAAATGAGGTGTCTTCATACTCCCCCTCACGCAAGATTTTGTAGCCATCTTCCAGTGGAGTCTTTGCTGGTTTTTCTCCAAGCATACCTGCTTCATTCAAGAGATCAAGTGTGTACTCTCTTTGGGATAAGAAGAGCACCTCTTTAGATCGGCATACTTCTATTCCAAGAAAGTACTTTAGCTCACCCAAATCCTTAATATCAAATACAGATTTCAAGTAAGCTTTAGTGGTTTGTATACCTTCTTTGTCACTCCCTGTGATGATGATATCATCAACATACACAAGGATGACTACTATACCTTGTTGACTGGTAAGAGTGAATAGGGTATGATCTGCCTCCGATCTACTAAACCCTTTTCCATTAAGAGTGGTGCTCAGCTTGTGGTACCAAGCTCTAGGTGATTGCTTAAGTCCATAGATAGCCTTCTTGAGTCTCAACACATTTCCTGGTTTGACCATGTCTTCTAAACCAGGAGGAGGGCGCATGTAGACTTCATCTTCTAGTTCTCCTTGAAGAAAGGCATTCTTCACATCCATTTGCCACAAATCCCACTCCAAGTTGGTTGCAAGTGAGAGAATGATCCTGATGGTGTGAACCTTTGCTACAGGTGCAAAAGTATCCAAGTAATCTTCTCCATAAGTTTGGGTGAATCCTCTTTCTACCAGCCTTGTTTTCTTTCTTTCTGTTTCCCATTAGCTAGATACTTGATGGTGTAGAGTAGACGGCTAGTTACAGGTTTCTTGCCTCTTGGGAGCTCAGTTTCAAACCAAGTATTATTCTTGATCATGGCATTGATCTCATCCTCCACTGATGCTCTCCACTCATCATCTGCCATTGATTGCTTCTTCATACGTCCTTGGGATGTAATTTTGATCTACATTACTTATGAAGACTTGGTGCTCTTCTAGATATTTGGCCAAGGAACAAACTGCCTGAGTGGGATGAGCTACTGCATTGGCATTAAAGTACACCCGTTTGTTCTTCCAGGTTTCTGGATCATGTCTAATCCTAGTGCTTCTTCTTAGTTGTTGCACTTTCTCTTCTTCTGGTTGTGTTTGGACTTCCTCTGGATCCTATTGATCATGGCTTTCAGAACCTTCAGGTTGCATTGTTTCTTCTGGTTCTGGTTGGTTCCCCCCCTTCATGATCAACATGGATACCATCTTCAACCGGATCAGCCGCTTGATTAGGTTGTTCTCTTGGCTTTTCCCTTGCCAAAGGCTGGTTAATCCCAAGACTTTCCAGGATGATTCTCAGGTTAGTTGCTCTGTCTGATGGGGTGTGTGTAAGATCCTCCAGATTTTCCCAGCTCTTCTCACCATAATACCCCTTTGACTCAACAAATTTGACTTCCCTTGAGACCATCACCCTTCTAGTTTCTGGTACATAGCACTTGTACCCTTTATGGTTAGCTGAGTACCCAATGAATATTGCTTTGACACTCTTGGCATCAAGCTTATTTCTTTGCTCTCCTAGAATCAAAACAAAACAGAGGCACCCAAACACACGCAAATGATCAAGAGAGGGTTTGTTTTTATTCAATACCTCAAATGGAGAGACATCATGGAGGACCCTTGTAGGGGTTCTGTTTATTAGATAGCATGCTGAGACCACAGCATCACCCCAAAAACGTTTTGGAACATTTGTGTGAAACATCATGCTTCTGGCAACCTCCATAAGATGTCGATTCTTCCTCTCTGCCACTCCATTTTGTTGTGGTGTGTATGGGCAGCTGGTTTGATGAATGATTCCATGTCTGGCTAGATGGTTTTTGAATGCATGGCTTGTGTATTCACCACCATTGTCTGACCTAAAAATTTTAATCTAGATTGAAATGATTAGTGACATAGCTCTGAAAGTTTATAAAGGCTTCTAAAACTCTATCTTTAGATTGAATTAAGGTTAGCCAAGTGTACCTTGATTTCTCATCTATAAAGGTGACAAAGTATTTATGGTTTTCTCTAGAAACACATGGAGAAGTCCAGACATCTGAGTGCACAAGATCAAAGCAGTGTTCATAAATAGTGGTTGATTTAGTAAAAACGGTTTTGCAATGTTTGCCAAGGATACAAGCTTCACAGCTATCATTCCTAAAACACAGATTAGGGAACATCAATCCTAAGGCCCGAGAATGAGGATGGCCTAATCTAGCATGCCATAAAACATTAGAATCTAAAACAGAAGCAGAACTAAGAGCATAAGGTAAATCTGATTTAAGTTTGGTGTCTTCAAGCAAATAGAGGTCTCCTTTGCTTACACCCTTTCCAATCATCTTACTTGTCTCAATATCCTGAAAATGAACTTCATTAGGGCTAAAAATCACATGACAATTAAGATCAGAAGTCGTTTTCTTAACTGAGAGCAAGTTATAAGCAAAAGTAGGCATATATAAGGCTGTAGATTCTCTACCAAAAAAGTTCAAGTTCCCTATGCCCTCAATGGGTACCTTATCACCATTTGCAATCATCACATTTCCAAGAGTAGGTTTAACATTACTAATCAGTTTAGCATCTTTGATCATATGGTGAGATGCCCCTGGATCTATGATCAATGGCCTAGTATGTTGAGATATGTTCTGAATTGTATTTAAAGGATTATGATCATTACTACTGATGTTACCAGAGTTGGCATTGAGGGCTTTTATGAGAGCCTCAATGTCTGACTTGCGGATTAGGGAGTCCTCCAGGTTAAGTTGAGTGGATGTTCCAGCAATGTGAGCAGTGGATCTCATGGCCCTCCCTCCATTCTGGTTGAATCTTGATGGAGGACGGAGGTGAGGGTGAAGAATCCAGCACTGGTTCTTCATGTGGCCGACCTTCCTACAATGATCACAAGTCACTGACTTCTTCCTATCTTCTGGTTTGAAGAAGGCCTTGTTTGCAGTTACTATCTCAGCCTTGTTGGCTAAGTTGAGTTCTCCTTTTCCTCCAAACAGACCAACTGAGCCTTGTTCCTTCTGGATTTGAGAGCACACCTCTTCCAGACTTGGTAGCTTATCAGCCCTCAGAATATGCTTAATGAGGTTGTTGTAAGCTGGGTTGAGAGTGAGGAGAAGCCCAAATACCTTGTCTTGCTCACACCTTTCATTCAGGATAGTGGGATCAGTAGTGCTTGGCCTCAACATCTCCAGTTCTGCCCAGAGAGCTCTGAACTTACCAAAGTGTTGGTTAAAGTCCATATCTCCCTGGTTCAAGTAGTTGATGGCCTTCTTTACTTCAAAGACCCTACTGAGGTTGGATATGTTTCCATATACCTTCTGTAGGGTATCCCACAACTCCTTTGCGGTTTCACAGTATGAGTAGGCCTCCATTATGGGACCATCAAGTGAGCTTTGGATGATATTCAGCACCATAAAGTCCTCTTGACTCCATTTGCCTTCATCTGCCACCATAATCTCCTTGCCATCTTCTCCTTGGATGGTTTCCTTTGGCGCCTCCCCTGAAGTGATATGCGTCCATAAGCCTCTTCCACCAAGGGCATTCTTGATCAATCTTGACCAGAAAAGGTAGTTAACCCCCTTTAGAGTAACTGGAATCACCACTGCCTTGTTTTGCTCCATTTCGAAAAGCTATTGACCAGTGGGTAAAAGGATGGACCAAGAGTTTTTAGAGAAGTAAAGATGAGTTTCTGAATACTGGAGCAACTAGAGAGTAGAACAGAACAAGTTTACTCTGTTTGTATTGTGAACGGAAGATGAGAAAATATGAAGAACATATGAGGAACTCGCAAGAACAGATCTATTATCCACTGGATAAAAGAATGTTCTTCAAGAAACTCAAGAACTGATCGGATGAAAAGAAAGAGGGAAGAGATTAGAGTAGATTTGCGGAAGAAAAATTAGGTTTAGGAGCCAAATGGCTCTGATACCATGTAAGTTTTGTTATGAACAGAATGAAGAACACAAGAGAAAAAGAAGAGTTTGATTCGAGAACAGGAGGAGAGAGAGAGAGAAGAGTGTTTACTCAAGAGAATAGAGAATGAGTTTATTTCCTTAAACTGAATAATGTTCTGGAGAGCTACATAAATAGACATGGGGAGACAGAAGAGAAAATAATAAACAATTATCCACTTGCTTCTACTTCCCAACTGTCATCAACCAGTTTGAATTCGAAATTTGAATTTGAACACTGTGATGTAGTTGAGGCATGTAGTCGACTATATAATGTAGTTGAGGCATGTAGTCGAGGCATGTAGTCGACTATATCACTGGACTATGTAACCTGTGATATAGTTGAGGCATGTAGTTGACTATATCACAGGACTATATAACCAGATGTCCTTCTCTTCTCTTGATGTCTCCATCTTTTATTCATGTCAATACATATGACAGTTACAGAATGCAATGACAATTTATGACAGTATCTTAGACTAGACAACTCTGAAAGATTGATAGAGATTGAGAGATTAGGACGAGAATAAGAGACTGAGAGAGAGATTTAGACTAAAGAAGAAGAGACTCGACGAGAAAGACTAGAAACCATTGAGAGAGACTAAGAGAGGAGACTGAAGATTTCGTGTTATTCATTAATTAACAGAGGTTACAAATATATAGGAGAGGAAGCAAGGGCTTACAACGGATAAAAGATAAGGTTTAGGATAAGCTTTCTCGCCAAGCATGTGGAGTCAACCGGTCTTAGGCGCGCCTAATTCAAACTTGTGGCTGGAGAGCTTCATACGCGAGATTCCTTTGGCATCTTGACCAGATGCTTTTCCAGCACGAGCCAGCCTGTCAAACGCGCGCCTCAGTCAAGCTTGATCCGCTTGGTAACTAGTAAGAGTAACTCTGGGTCGAGTTACTCTTACCTGGGTAACTTTCCTTGTGCGCTGTAAACTTCTTCACCCACTTGTACGGCCAAGTTGTACGGCCTGTACGGCCTAGTTGTACGGCCTGTACGGCCTAGTTGTACGGACATGTACGGACAACTCCAAACCATTTCCTCTCCTCTTCATAAGCCTTCCTCTATCATATTAAGACCTCTGTTCAACACTCCCCCTCAAGCTTGACCATGTGGAACAAGTCAAGCTTGGAATGCCATGAGATCTTCCTCATTAAAAACCTTGCCAAAGAAAACCCTCCTTAGGGATAAAACCTCAACAAGGAAAATAGTAAAGACCCCATGGAGAGGGGATCAGTTCTTTCTGGTAAGATCCATGAGTCCAAGATGAGTGTGGATGGACTCAATGGTCTTCTGCCTAGCTGCTTTAGTAAACACATCAGCTAGTTGATCTTCACTCCGGGTGTAGCATGGCAAGATGTCTCAGGATACTATCATTTGCCTCACCTTGTGGCAATCAACCTCAATATGCTTAGTCCTCTCGTGGAATACCGAGTTGGAGGCAATGTGTATAGCCGCTTGGTTTTCACAATGCATGGTCATGGGTGTGTCTTGATCAATCCCCAAGTGCTTCAGTATCCCTTTGATCCAAACTAACTCATTTGTAAGTTTCAACATGGCTCTATACTCGGCTTCAGCACTGGAACAGGACACCACCTTTTGCTTCTTACTCTTCCAGGTAACAAGGTTCCCACCAATGAAAGTGCAATAACCAGTGGTCGACTTCCTATCCATCCTTTCCCCGGCCCAATCTGCACCACAATATCCAACCACTTTTGTGCTCTCATTGCACCCCATCCAAACTCCTTGACTTGATGTTCCATTCAGTTACATGAGAAGCCGGTTCACCATGTTCCAGTGATGCTCCTTAGGCCCTTGCATGTGTTGGCTAACCTGATTCACAGCAAAGCATATATCAGGTCTTGTGATTGTCAAATAGATTAACTTACCAACAAGCTTTCTATAAAGCTTAGCAACTTGAAAGAGTGGACTGTCTTTTATCTCCCCCTCTCGTGGTACTTTATATCCTTCTTCCAAGGGTGTCTTGAATGTCTTCCCTTCTGGTATACCTGCATCTTTCAAAAGATCAAGTGTATACTTTCTTTGAGATAGAAATAAACCTTCCTTGGGTCTACACAACTCTATTCCAAGAAAGTATTTCATCTCTCCCAAATCTTTAATTTCAAATACAGATTTCAAGTACTCTTTAGTAGCTTGTATACCTTCCTTGTCACTTCCAGTAATGATGATATCATCAACATATACTAGAAGGACAATGATACCTGAGGGAGATGTGAGAGTGAAGAGGGTGTGGTCGAGCTCGGATCTCTTGAAGCCTCTCCCATTCAAGGTAGTACTCAGTTTGTTGTACCAGGCTCTTGGAGATTGCTTGAGACCATATATAGCCTTCTTCAGCCTTAAGACATTCCCTTCTTTTACCAAGTGTTCAAGACCCGGTGGTGGATACATATACACTTCATCTTCAAGTTCCCCTTGAAGAAACACATTCTTCACATCCATTTGCCATAGACCCCATCTTAGATTAACCGCAACTGACAAAACTATTCTGATAGTATGAAGCTTTGCAACCGGAGCAAAAGTGTCTAGGTTGTCTTCACCATAAGTTTGAGTGAAACCCCTTGCAACAAGTCTAGTCTTCTTCCTGTCTATCTTCCCGTTTTCAAGATACTTGATGGTGAAGATCCACCTACTTGACACTGCCTTCTTTCCTCTTGGAAGTTCACTCTTATACCATGTATCATTTCTGATCATGGCATTTGCTTCAGCACCAACTGACTCCTTCCATTCTTTATCCTTCATAGCTTCATCATAAGACTTTGGAATGTAGCTCTGATCTAGGTTAACCATCAGCACACAATGATCTTTAGGGTAGTGAGCAAGAGAGCATCAGACTCGAGATGGATGTTCCACTGCTTGAGCATTGTAGTAAACTCTTGTATTCACCCAATCGGTTGGAGGGTTTCTGATCCTAGTGTTTCTTCTTAGTTGTTGCTCTTGTTGCTCAATTGTCGGTTCTTGATCTTGTCCTTCTTCATCATTCACTGATCCTTGTCCTTCTTCTTGCTCTTGTTGCTCCACACTTTGATCATGAGAACCTGGTTTTTCTCCTTCTTCTTGAGTATTCTCTTCAGGTTCTTTTCCCCCCTCATGGTCAAAGTGGGGACCCTGATCTTCTTCATTTGTATTGGGGGGACCTTGAGGTTGTCTTCCTCCATTCCTTGGCTCTTGACACAGATTAATCACAAGACCTTCCAGTATTATCCTTAGATTGGCCGCCTTATCTGATGCAAGATCCTTCAGTTCTGCTTGATTCTTCTCTTCATAATACCCTCTTTCTTCAACAAACTTTACTTCCCTTGACACCAGCACCCTCTTTGTAACTGGATCATAGCATTTGTACCCCTTTTGAGTTGGTGAATATCCTATGAACATCCCCTTGGTACTCTTTGCATCTAGTTTGTTCCTCAACTCCCCTGGTCTTAACACAAAGCATAGACAACCAAAGACTCTAAGATGATCCAAGGTTGGTCTATACCTGTTCAAGACCTCAAAAGGAGACTTGTCTTCAAGGATCCGGGTTGGTGTTCTGTTGATCAAGTAGCATGCTGTAGACACTGCATCACTCCAGAACTTCTTTGGTACATTGGCCTGGAACATCATCGACCTTGCCACCTCCATGAGGTGTCTGTTCTTTCTTTCGGCCACACCATTTTGTTGAGGTGTGTAAGGGAAACTTGTCTGATGGAGGATACCATGTTGAGATAGGTGTTGCTTGAATGCTTGGCTAGTGTACTCCCCTCCATTATTTGATCTAAAAAATTTCAACTTGGCATTAAACTGGTTAGTCACATAGTTTTGAAAATTTCTAAATGCATCAAGAACCCTATCTTTAGATGGAATCAAGGTTATCCAGGTGTATTTAGACTTCTCATCTATGAATGTTACAAAATACTTGTGATTCTCTCTAGATAAGCAAGGTGCAGTCCAAACATCAGAGTGAATCAAACCAAAGCAATGCTCATAGATGGTTGATGATTTATGAAACACAATCTTACAATGCTTGCCTAAAATACAAGCTTCACAATCATTATTCTCAAACAAAACACCTGGAACCATTAAGTTTAAAGCTCTAACATGAGGGTGCCCTAGTCTAGCATGCCACAAAGCATTCTTATTCAAAACAGAAGCAGAAACAGAAGTAAACGAGCATCTATGATCAGGAACAGAACTAAGCTCTTCAAGCATATAAATATCTCCTTTGGTTACTCCTTGCCCAATCAATCGGTTGCTCTCAATATCCTGAAACTTGACATCATTAGGACTTAATATGACATTGCAATGCATATCAGTGGTACACTTCTTCACAGAGAGTAAGTTTGAAGTAAACTCAGGCATATAAAAGGCTCTAGATTCTTTGTTAAACAGTTTCAGCTTGCCTACACCTCTTGTGGTATTCTATCTCCATTTGCTATCATTACATGCCCATTAGCCGGTTCTATATCTCTAATAAGACTAGTATCACTAATCATATTATGAGATGCACCAGAGTCTACTATCAATGGTTTAGACATGTTATGAGCAGTATGAGAATGACCAATCATCCTAGAATCAGTGTGAAAGCTATCCGGTTGTTCAACAATACTAGCAAACCTATATGCACCAAATGAATACCCTTTGACATTACCAAGAGTGTTACCATTATCCTTGAGCATTTTGATGAGGGCATCCATCTCAGACCGGCGGATGAACTCATGCTCATTGAGACGTGGCTGGTGGGCATTGTAGGTCACCAGGGCCTTGCTCTCACCTCCTTCACGACCTTCTGTCTCATTTCCCTTGGTTGAAGTTCCAGCACCCATTTGATCACCTGTCCCATAGGTCACATTAGCTCTTCATTCCCTCTCCTTCATGAACTTGGCCGGCTTGAGGTGGGGATGGAGTATCCAGCATTGACTCTTCTTATGACCATGCCTTTTGCAATGATCACAGTTTCCATTGAACCTCATGTCTTCAAAGTTCCCAGCACCCCTCCTATCTTCATACCTATGAACTCGGTTAGCTTGAGGCACCTCGGCTTGGTTTGCAAGAGTAAGCTCCCCTTTTCCTCCAAATAGTCCCAAGGACCCTTGTTCCTTCTGGATTTGAGCACACACTTCTTCAAGAGTGGGTAGCTTCTCGGATCTAAGGATATGTTTGATCAGATCATTCTAGGTAGTGTTGAGTGTGAGTAAGAGTCCAAAGACCTTGTCTTGCTCACGCCTCTCATTCAACTCATCCGGATCTGTGGTGCTAGGCCTTAGCATCTCAAGTTCTGACCATAAAGCCCGGAACTTTCCCAAGTGTTTGGTAAACTCCATGTCTTCTTGAGCTAGGCTGTTGATATCCCTCTTGATATCAAACACTCGTGTGAGGTTTGAGATGTTTCCATACACCTTTTGGAGAGTATCCCATAGATATTTAACCTTCTCACAGTAGCTGTATGCCTAAAAGATCGACGGATCCAGAGAGCTCTGGAGGATGGACATCACCATATTATCCTCCTGGATCCACTTAAGTTCATCACAAACCACCACTTCTTTGTCGCCTTCACGAGTAATGAGCTTCGGAGCTTCGTCTTCAAGAACATGGTTCCAAAGGCCCTTACTTCCCACGGCTGTCTTCACCACACGAGACCAAAGAAGGTAGTTTCCACCTTTGAGAGTAACCAGAATGACAATAGTCTTCATACTCTCCATTTTGAATCAAAAAGGTTGAACCTTTCACTTTATGAACGGAAAGGTTGAGACTTTGAGCAAGAACAGATCAAATGAACTCAGATTTGAGTGAACCTGGCTCTGATACCATGAAAGATTTATAGTGATTGAGAGATTAGGACGAGAATAAGAGACTGAGAGGGAGATTTAGACTAAAGAAGAAGAGACTTGATGAGAAAGACTAGAAACCATTGCGAGAGACTAAGAGAGGAGACTGAAGATTTCGTGTTATTCATTAATGAACAGAGGTTACAAATATATAGGAGAGGAAGCAAGGGTTTACAACGGATAAAAGATAAGGTTTAGGATAAGCTTTCTCGCCAAGCATGTGGAGTTAACCGGTCTTAGGCGCGCCTAATTCAAACTTGTGGCTGGAGAGCTTCACACGCGAGATTCCTTTGGCATCTTGACCAGATGCTCTTCCAGCACGAGCCAGCCTGTCAAACGCGCGCCTCAGTCAAGCTTGATCCGCTTGGTAACTAGTAAGAGTAACTCTGGGTCGAGTTACTCTTACCCGGGTAACTTTCCTCGTCCGCGGTAAACTTCTTCACCCACTTGTACGGCCAAGTTGTACGGCCTGTGAAATTTAGAGTAGAATCTGAGTAGAATAAGTAAGGAAGAAGAGATTTAGAGGATTCGAGACTAAAGAAAGAGACTTTCAGAGATTTGGATCTAAGAACCCATTTCGGATGAACCGAGAGACTAGAGAGACTAAGAGAAAAGAAATGAGTTGCTTGATTGATTAATGTTTTGACAAGAGGGTTACAATATATAGAGGAAAGATTAGGGCAACAAGGGGATAAGGTTTCAACGGATAGAAGACTAAGCGTGTGAAGTCAAGGCTCGTTTAGGCGCCTAATTTGAATACTTGGACGAGAAGCTTCACACGCGAGATGCCAAAGGAATCTTGACCAGATGCTCTTCCTTTCTTAGCCACATGAGCCAGCCTGTCCACAGCTCTTCCTTTGGTCTTCCTTATCCGCGAACCAAGCTTGAGTCGGGGTGGTAAATGGTAAATGTAACTTTTGGTCGAGTTACATTTACCTCGGGTAACTTTCGACCAAGTTCACCCGGGTAACTTTTGTACGGCCTTGTACGACCAACCTGTACAGACATGTACGGACACCCCAAATCCAAACCTTCTCCATTCCTCTAATCTTTCTCTATCAAGTGAACCCCTTGTTGGAATGAACAAACAAAGTTGGAGTTGATGAAGAGACCAAGCAAATCAGGAGCAAGCAAATCAAGCATCTGGAACAAGGAGATTTGAATCTGTACGTACAGTCTTGCTCCACAAGCAACTCATCTTGCCCTAACTTACCTTGAAAGGGAAGAAAGGAGTTGGGGAGACTTAATATGGACGTTGGTAGCCTCCAGAAGTAAAGGGAATCAAGTTTGAATGGAATTACTCAGTTCTGGTTTGATTTGGACAAGTAGAAGTCACATGGGTGCTTTGGAGAAGCAGCTGGACCTGTCACTATCACACCAAGCTGAATGTGCCCTCTTCCTCCAGTCACTTTCTCTTCCTCTGGACGTGCCAGACTGTCCATGCCACAGCCTGCTCCACACCAGTCTGTCTCAACCAGCTCTGAACTTCATTTCATAATAGTATTTTAATTTCACTGTTTTATTGTTAGTTTAATGTTGTTGTTTTGTCTAGTAACTTGGCTATAAAGCCCCCTACATGTACCCACGAAATTCCTAAGGAGAATTGAGCCTCCTCCTTCACTTATTCTCTGGTTCATAATCTCTCATACTCTCATACTCTCTGAAGTGATAAGTTAACTCTTTCCTTCAACAAATCTCTGGTTACTTTATTCTCTCAATCCCATCATTCTCACTTAAACTCTCAAAAACATTTCTCTCTTTGATTCTTAGTCTTTCTGGTCCAAACTACTAAACCAGAAGCAGATTATCTTCACCAAAATCATTCTCCGTTTCATTCTCACCAGTTTCTCTCTATTCTCACATGGTATCAGAGCATCAAAGCTCCTGAAAACATATTCTCATTTTCGCAAAATCTCTGTCAAAATTTCTCTTTAAAACTGCCTTGGATACATCTCTTTATCCACTGGTCCAAATGTCTTCCAAGAAGGAAGAACCTCACCAGAACTCACGATAAGGGAGTATACCAGTTTGTGAAACTCAAGGAAGCTCCAGAAAAGTCAAGCAAGCTTCATCCAAGATCAGTTTCTGATCCAGTTCTTGCAAAACCAGTAGCAACACTGTTTTGTCCACTGGTCCAAAACTCCAAGATGGAGACTGAAACTGAAATGGCGACTCCAGAGACTTCAAGGGGCCAAAAGAAGAAAACAAAACACCTCCTCTTGTCCAAAATTCTGAAGAAAACCCATGGAGAAAATCATTTTTGGAGCAAGGTCACTTAAGAAGCTTCAAAGCTTGGCTGTTCAAATTATTCTCTGGGAAACAAAGCTGAAGCTTATTCTTTGATCTCCAAAACCCATGACCAGAAAAAGGACAGGAGGGGTTTGAAGTGTCTCCTTGAACAGAAGGAAATAGTCATCAAGAAGAGGTGTTGGACATTCAATCCACACCTCAAACAGATTCAGTCTCACTAAGCCCTCATGGGCTGGAGGTTCAAGAAACCAGCTCAGGTTCTTGATAAGCTGTGCCTCCTTCAATAAAGAGCAAGTTTCCCATGTGTTCAAAGCCTACAGAAGTACATTCCTGAAACATGGAGATATTGCCCACTACCCAACAACACTTTGGACACTGATTGTGTTCATTAACTCCCAAGATGGTAGAGAGGAAGATTGGTATTGTGGAGAGATTGCTCAAGAGGTCTTACCTGAAGCCAAGAGGGTGAACAGGAGGTTCCTCAAGAGAGAAAGGCCACAATTCAAGCCAAGAGGGCTGTGGTCTCAAGGTGTTGGCTTTCATTGGCTCTCAACTTCAAGCTTGGCCATATACTCTCATTCTATGGTCAAGCTTGAGGAGGGGTGTTTATGAGAAGCCAATGACCCATTGTTGAAGCTGAAGCAAAGGAAAAAGTGGAGTTGACCAGGGATATACTTGGCTGAGCAAAGAGAAGGCAGTTCACTGGAAAGATAGCAGCTAACTCTTTGCAAAGTCCCCCTATCAAGTCAGTTCTACAAGTCACGTTGCAAGGCCATTCTGAAGAAGGATGAAGTGAGGGATTAAAGTGAAATCCAGGAGGGCAGACACTCCTCATTATCATCCTAAAGACATGTTGGATTGATCTCAACCCAAGAAGAAGGAAAGAAGCCAGAAGCAAGGGGGAGACAAGCTGTGAATTAAGAAGAAGGTTCAAGAAGAACCATTTGAAGTGTGAAGCAAGGAAAGGGCGTGCCTTACTTGCAAATAAAGATGCCCAAAAGAAGACTGGATTGCTTGTACTCTTTTTCCCTATAAATAGGTTTTTAATGAGGCAAGTAATCTCAGTTCCAAGCTTGCCCAAGGATTCGTATAGTCAAGCTTGAGGGGGAGTGTTGGAATGAACAAACAAAGCTGGAGTTGATGAAGAGACCAAGCAAATCAGGAGCAAGCAAATCAAGCATCTGGAACAAGGAGATTTGAATCTGTACGTACAGTCTTGCTCCACAAGCAACTCATCTTGCCCTAACTTACCTTGAAAGGGAAGAAAGGAGTTGGGGAGACTTAATATGGACGTTGGTAGCCTCCAGAAGTAAAGGGAATCAAGTTTGAATGGAATTACTCAGTTCTGGTTTGATTTGGACAAGTAGAAGTCACATGGGTGCTTTGGAGAAGCAGCTGGACCTGTCACTATCACACCAAGCTGAATGTGCCCTCTTCCTCCAGTCACTTTCTCTTCCTCTGGACGTGCCAGACTGTCCATGCCACAGCCTGCTCCACACCAGTCTGTCTCAACCAGCTCTGAACTTCATTTCATAATAGTATTTTAATTTCACTGTTTTATTGTTAGTTTAATGTTGTTGTTTTGTCTAGTAACTTGGCTATAAAGCCCCCTACATGTACCCACGAAATTCCTAAGGAGAATTGAGCCTCCTCCTTCACTTATTCTCTGGTTCATAATCTCTCATACTCTCATACTCTCTGAAGTGATAAGTTAACTCTTTCCTTCAACAAATCTCTGGTTACTTTATTCTCTCAATCCCATCATTCTCACTTAAACTCTCAAAAACATTCTCTCTTTGATTCTTAGTCTTTCTGGTCCAAATTAAACAAGAAGCAGATTCTCTTCACCAAAATCATTCTCCATTTCATTCTCACCAGTTTCTTTCTCTATTCTCACACCCCTCTTGTTCAACAGCCTGTACGGCCTAGTTGTACGGACATTTACGGACAGCTCCAAACCATTTCCTCTCCTCTTCATAAGCCTTCCTCTATCATATTAAGACCTCTGTTCAACAAACTCATCTAATCAAGCTACACAACCATGAATGCATACATGACCATGAAACTCTCCTAGACCTTTAGCAATGCAACAAGACACAAACTGAGACTAAGCAACTCACTTAGGCCAGACACAATACAAACAATGATTCTAGGACAGAAACTAGACATAACTATGCTAGCAAGCTTAAAAAAATCCTAGAACAATACACTCACAACTTTTAAGTATCATGGGACAGAAACTAGGTTCAACAACTCTAGCAACTTTGAACTGTCCCTAAGATACTACAGACACCACTCAACACAACCAGACATATAGACACAAGATTTACTCAAGGGAAAGAGGTTTAACTTTTAAACAAGGAACCTGATCTGCTTCCTTGAACCTCCAAGGCACATGTTTCACTTGAACTTGGGCAGATTTGGATTTTGGGTTCTGTACCCAACTCCATTTCTTTGTTTGTGCTTTCTCCTTGAACCTCTCATGCGTAATACCCCTCCTTTCTTCCTGATTACCAGGCGCCACCTTTTGGAACACAGTGAGAGACTCCATCTTGTAAAGAACATGAAAATCGCAGGTACAAACATGGTTTGGAGTTTTGCTTGCCAAACAGCTCCAAAACCTTCTTTCTCCAAGAGATCTCTTCATGTTTGAACAGGAGGAAGGATGATAGACCTTTGGAAGCCTCTAGACACGCCATTCTTTCAGTCTTCTTCTTCTTGAAGAGACTGAACAACCAACAAGACATAAAATTCCCCAATGGTTTGAAACAGCAATGAGGGTGAGCTTGTGCTCGATTTGCGGAAGCTTTATGAGTTTCAGGAGCTTGGGTGCTCTGATACCATGTGAAAATAAACATATTATGGTGTGTGAGTATTGTTTAGAACAGAGAGTGGTCGGATTTAAAGAGAAAGAGAATGAGAGACTAAGTGAGAATCAAAGAGACTGCAATGGAGAGTATTGGAGAATAAAAGAGATTTAGGAGGAGTATAAGAGACTAGGGTCAAAAGACCAGAGAATGGTGAAGAAGAAAGGGGAACTCCCCTATTCAGCTTAATTCATTTCGTGCTCACAAGAGGCCAATATATAGCCAAAGGAACAACAAGACAACAAAGGCAATAAACAATGAATAAAGTATGGTTTGAATAAACAACTATATTAGGAAGATGCCAAGGTTCTGATACAAGCCTAAGCTATCAAAGGCTGTAAGATCCTTAGTACAAGAGAAGGAGCCGATCTGCACAAGGGGTGACTCGTTTGGATTGATCTAATCAACCAAAAGAATCTGGACAGAAGTAACTTGATGGATTGAAGTGCACCACACGAGGAATGGAGGGTCTCGTGATACTACACAAGGTTTCTCTAGGCCGTGGAGGTACTGGTCTCACAAGGCAGAGAGAAGAGAGGCGAATTCTAGAGAGAGAATTCTAGGGTTTCTGAAGAAAAGGTTTTCTGTTTATTCAATACTGCCCAAAGAAAGGGGGCTTGCAAACTTATAAATAGGACTAAAGGAACAGGCTCCTTTAGGTCAAGAAATAAAAACTATAGTTTAAAAAAGGGAAATATAAGAAAATGACAATTCGTCATAACCTTGGACCGAAATAGCATCTAGGAATTATGTGAAGCAGATTGTGGCCTCGTTAAAAACCTTCCTCCGTAAAACCCACTGGGACAAAACCAAGAGCAAGGAAAAGAGCACACACAAGGAGCTTGGCCTAGTTACTTGATCAGTCCAAGAGTCTTGCTAGGCAAGTTGGTCTTCTATGGCAATGATCATCAGGTTGTTGTGGCTGTGGTTCGGAATAAGTGGCCAGGGATCTACTCTTGATGCTTTGGTATGTTCATCCGGTCCATCACCCTTCAAGCTTGGCGCTCCCATCTTAAGGGCATTCATCTTGGTGCTATCATCAGTAGCTTCTTTAGTGGTGTTAACCTGTTCAAGATCAGAAGCAAGTATCATGCTCTCATTAAACTTATGTTGAAGTATCTTAGCTCTTTGTCTGGTTATAGCTCCCTTGTATACGGTTGGTACTGGCACTTCTTGAACCGTCTCTGCCTTAGTTATCTTGCTGATCATGTCTTCGATATCAGGTTCAGTTAGGTCTGGTTCAAGCTCTGGTTGAATGTCCTCATCATTCCCTCCCTCTTCAAAAGGTTTTGACCTCAAAACTGGTTCATCTGCAAAACAAGGAGATAAATCAGCAACATTGAAGGTTGACGACACATTCAACTCACCTGGCAGGTCAAGACGGTAGGCATTGTTGTTGATCCTCTCAACAACTTGGAAAGGACCATCTTCCCTTGGTTTCAGCTTGGAACTCCTCTGGTTGGGAAACCTTTCTTGCCTCATATGTAGCCAAACCCACTCTCCTGGTTCAAACACAATCTCTTTGCGCCCTTTGTTGGCTTGCTTGACATATTTCTCAGTTCTCTTTTCCAGGTTCTCCTTAACCTTCTTATGCAACTCCCTTACATACTCAGCTTTTGCTTCTCCGGTTAGACTAATCACTTCAGCTGGTGGTAATGGCTTGAGGTCTAAAGGGGTCTTAGGGTTGAAACCATAAGCAGCTTCAAAAGGTGACATCTTAGTAGCTGAGTGCTGAGCCCGGTTATATGCAAACTCTATGAATGGAATGCAGTCCAACCAGTTCTTCATATTCTTCCCAATGGTGGATCTAAGCAGTGTAGAGAGGGTCCTGTTTACTACTTCAGTCTGCCCATCCGTTTGGGGATGACAGGTGTGTAAGAAAATGAAGAACAGTGTGAAGAACAAGAGAGAGAGAAGAAACTCAAGAGAGAGAAGAGAGAGAGAGAGATTCGAAAATAAGAGTAAAGAAGGATTGTTTTCCTTGCTTGATTCAGTTTCCAGAGATACAATATTTAAAGACAAAACAAGTAGGATGCAGACAAGAAGAATAAGAGTATAATAAGGCTTCTTGGTCGAGATAGTGGAGCCTGAAAGTGACAGGACCTAAACAGCTCCTCCTCCCCTAAGTAGAACATGTGATCTGATCTATTTTTGAATTCCACTTGCTTCCAAAAGTCTCCAACGTCTCTCTTGACCAACTGACACTCTTCTTGTCGAGTTTAAACCACTTCCTTGCCTTCCAACCCAAGTTAGGTCACTTACTTGCTTGGAAGTCAAGTTTTGTACGGAATGACTTGTGTTCCAAGTTTGTACGGACCAAACCATTCCAACTCGCCCAAATGCATCTCTTCTCTTTGTCTCCATCTTTTATTCATGTCTTCATGTCAATACTCCCCCTCAAGCTTAACCACAGGATATGGTTAAGCTTGGAACCCATGAAGACATCCCTCATTAAAACCTTTGTGTGCAAAACCCAGTGGGATAAAAACACACAAAGGAAAGAGTAGATGCTTCATGGCTAAGGGGATCATGATCTGGCCAAATCTATGAGTCCTAACCTTGGATGGATGAACTCACAAACTTTGGTACTTGCTCCTTTTGTGAAGATATCAGCTAGTTGATCCTCACTTCTTGTGTAGCATGATAGAATGATCTGTTGCTCCACTGCTTGTCTTACTTTGTGACAATCCACCTCAATGTGCTTTGTCCTCTCATGAAACACTGAGTTTGATGCTATGTGAATAGCTGCTTGATTATCACAGTGCATTGTGATTGGTGTTGTAGTCTCTATACCCAAGTCTTTGAGCAGGTTTCTGATCCAAATGAGCTCACTGGTAAGCTTCCTCATTGCCCTATACTCTGCCTCAGCACTTGAACATGAAACTATCTTCTGCTTCTTGCTCTTCCAGGTAACCAGATTCCCTCCAATTAAGGTGCAATATCCTATTGTAGACTTCCTGTCCACTCTATCACCAGTCCAGTCTGCATCATAATATCCCACAATTTCTGTGCTCTTGTTGCAGCCCATCCATATACCTTGACCCGGAGCTTCCCTTAGATACCTTAGAATCCTTTCCACCATATTCTAGTGATGGACTTTAGGTGTTTGCATATGCTGGCTGACTTGATTCACAGTAAAGCAGATGTCTGGTCTTGTAATGGTTAGATAGATCAGCTTCCGAACCATTTTCCTATAGAGTTTGACATCCGCAAATGCCTCATCTTCAAACTCCCCCTCACGTAATACTTTGTATCCCTCTTCAAGTGGTGTTTTGGCTACTCTTCCTCCAAGCTTTCCTGCCTCATTTAAAAGATCAAGTGTGTACTTCCTTTGGGATAAAAATAGCCCCTCATTAGAGTGACATATTTCAATCCCTAGGAAGTACTTTAACTTACCCAAATCTTTGATATCAAATGAAGATTTAAGAAAAGCTTTGGTTGAGTTAATACCTTCCTTGTCACTTCCTGTGATAATTATGTCATCCACATAGACAAGGATCACCACCATTCCTTGCTGACTTGAGAGAGTAAAGAGAGTGTGGTCTGCTTCTGATTTGTTGAATCCTCTTCCATTCAAGGTTGTGCTCAGCTTGTGGTACCAAGCTCTAGGGGATTGCTTCAGTCCATAGATAGCCTTCTTTAGTCTCAATACATTCCCTGGTTTCACCATGTCTTCTAAGCCAGGAGGAGGACGCATGTATACTTCATCCTCTAATTCACCTTGTAGGAATGCATTCTTAACATCCATTTGCCATAGATCCCATTCCAGGTTGACAGCTAATGAGAGAACAACCCTTATGGTATGAAGTTTGGCTACTGGTGCAAATGTATCCAGATAGTCTTTTCCATAGACTTGGGTGTATCCCCTTGCAACTAGCCTTGTCTTCTTCCTTTCTGGCTTTCCATTGGCTAGGTACTTGATGGTGAAGATTAGGCGACTTGTCACAGCCTTCTTTCCTTTGGGGAGCTCAGTTTCATACCAAGTATCATTCTTGATCATGGCATTTATCTCATCTCCAACTGACTCTCTCCATCCATCCAGTGCCATTGCCTCTTCATAAGACCTTGGAATGTACTCTTGATCCAGGTTACTGATGAAGGCTTGGTGTTCTTGAGGATAGTATGCCATTGAGCAGGTTGCTTGTATGGGATGTGCTACTGCCTTGTTGTTGAAGTATACTATGGTGTTGATCCAGTGGGATGGATCTTTCCTTATCCTGGTACTTCTCCTTAGTGGTTGAATCTGTTGCTCTTCAACCCCTGTCTCTACATGCACTCCCTGATCTTGATCTTCACTAGACTGGTCAGGTTCAGATTCATGTAGTCCATCTTGATCATGTGTTGTTGCTTAATCATCTTCCCTTTGTTGTTGTGATTCAGGTTCAGTGTCCCCCTCAGGATCAGGATGGTCTACTGGTGTAGCTTCCTCTCCAGTTCTTTCAGTCACTGGGTAAGTAGGTGATCTCCTTGGTTCCTCACTGGCATGAGGCTGAGTGATACCTAGGCTCTCCATAATGATTCGCAGATTGTTTGCCCTATCAGAGGGTCCATGTGAGAGATCTGTAAGGCTTTTCCAACTCTTCTCAGCATAGTACCCTTTTGATTCCACAAACTTGACATCCCTTGAAACCATAACCCTTCTTGATTCAGGGATGTAGCACTTGTACCCTTTCTGTGTGTGTGAATAGCCTATGAACATTCCCTTGACACTCTTTGCTTCTAGTTTATTTCTCTGTTCTCCTGGTGTCAAGACATAACACACACACCCAAATACACGTAAATGATCAATTGGAGGTTTGATTTTATTCAATACCTGAAAGGGAGAGACATCTTGGAGGATTCTGGTTGGAATCCTATTGATGAGGTAGCAAGCTGATACAACAGCATCTCCCCAAAATCTTTTAGGGACATTGGTGTGGAACATCATGCTCCTTGCAACCTCCATGAGATGGCGATTCTTCCTTTCAGCAACTGCATTCTGTTGTGGTGTATATGGGCAGCTTGTCTGATGTATAATGCCATGTTTTGCTAGATGATGTTTGAACGCATTGTTGACAAGAAGCAATAAGAAGACAAGAAGGAAAAAGGGTTCAGATGGTTGCAAGATCACTTGGTCCTTACAGACTTGGAACACAAGTCTGTCCGTACAAGCCTTGATGATCAAGCAACCTTTCTGGTCCCAAATAACTTAGAAGACAAGGAGAAGAAGAAGGATCTCGTCTGGTTCAAGTTTAAAGAGAGTTGGACAAGAAAAGAATTAAAAAGGATTAAGGATAACCCTTCCAGCATTTGGTGTCCTGTCCCTTTCATGGACCACTGCCTTGTCCACTGCACTGTCCAGACTGTTGACCAGTCTGTCCACCAGCCTGAATCTTCCCAGACCTTGACCAGACCACCTTATTATATGTTTATTTCTCTTGTCTTGTTTATCCAGAATTGTCTTTAAATAATGTGGTATTGTAACTCTTTGAAGACAAGAAATCAGAAACTCATTTTCTTCATACTCTCTCTCTCTCTCGTCCAGAATCCTCTCTCTCTCTTGTTCTTCAAAATGTTCTTCATAATCTTCAATTAATCTCTCTCTGATTTTCTAATTCTCACATGGTATCAGAGCTGTATGCTCTTGAGACCTAAATCTCTCTACTATTTTCACTTATTCCGCAATTCTTTGAGTTTCATTTTTATTTTTGGCAAAGTTCATCTTGTTCTTCAGCTGTTCATCATTTCCAGCTCCAGAAATTGCCAAAAATGGAAAAGATAATTTCGACCAAGAAAATGAAGAAGGAGAATCTCATTCCAGTGACCCTAGAGGGTCCTAACTATCTTTTATGGTCAAGAGTGGCCAGAGTTACCTTGGGAAGTCATGGACTTTGGGACAGCCATATCATGGAGGCTGAAGCTTCAAAGAGGATGGCTCAAAAGGATAGTCAGGCTACTTGCCTGAAGCATGAAGACAAGTGGGTTCAAGAGGAACAGAAAACACTTGGAATTATACACAACTCTCTGTCTGAACAGATCTTGGAGGATCATTATCACCTCAGAACCGCCAAGAGTCTATGGGAGAAGCTTCAAAATGTTTATGGGAATCTATGGGAGAGTCTTCAAGCTGTCTATGAGCAAGACAAAGTTTTCAGTCTTCTCCTAAACCTGGATTCACCCTGCAATAGTCTGATAAGTTATATCATTCAAGAAAGGAAGCTTCCAAGTTCCCTAGGAAGCGATCCAAGTACATTTAAGCTCAAGGAGTTTGAGCATCAAGTAATTACAGGAAGAACCATGTATTCAGCACTCTGTGGTGATTCTAATGAAGGAGGAACATGGAGGAGTATGGCAGGGGCGACCAATTCTGATAGTCCAGTGACCAGAAGAGACTTTGATTCCTTTATAAAAGCTGCCAAGGCCCTTATCTCACCCAAGGAGGTTGGTAAATATTCTCCTGACTCTAAACCCATCATTATAGATTCAGGAGCTAGCCATCACATGATTAGTGATAGGAACCTGGTTAGTAATATCAAACCTGCCTCAGGGAATGTGCTTATAGCAAATTGTGATAAGGTTAAGATAGAAGGGATAGGGAACCTTAGGTTGTTTGATAAAGAATCAACTGCCTTGTATATGCCCCAGTTTACATCAAATTTGCTATCAGTGAAAAGAGCACCCATTGATCTGAATTGTCAAGTTGTCTTTAGACCTGATGAGGTTGAGTTTCAAGACTTGAAGACAGGGCAGGTTATTGAAAGATTGATAGAGATTAAGAGAATAGGACGAGAATAAGAGACTTAGAGAGAGATTTAGACTAAAGAAGAAGAGACTCGACGAGAAAGACTAGAAACCATTGAGAGAGACTAAGAGAGGAGACTGAAGATTTCGTGTTATTGATTAATGAACAGAGGTTACAAATATATAGAGGAAGAGTAAAGCCCTACAACGGATACAGGATAAGGTTTCTGGATAAGCTTTTTCAACAGGCGTGTGGAGTCAAAGACCAAGGAGCGTCCCGTTTGAATTCTTGTGGCTGGAAAGCTTCACACGCGAGATTCCTTTGGCATCTTGACCAGATGCTTTTCCAGCACGAGCCAGCCTGTCAAACGCGCGCCTCAGTCAAGCTTGGTCCGCTTGGTAACTAGTAAGAGTAACTCTGGGTCGAGTTACTCTTACCCGGGTCACTTTCCTCGTCCGCGGTAAACTTCTTCACCCACTTGTACGGCCAAGTTGTACAGCCTGTACGGCCTAGTTGTACGGACATTTACGGACTGATCCAAACCATTTCCTCTCCTTTTCATAAGCCTTCCTCTACCATATTAAGACCTCTATTCAACACTCCCCCTCAAGCTTGACCATGTGGAACAAGTCAAGCTTGGAATGCCATGAGATCTTCCTCATTAAAAACCTTGCCAAAGAAAACCCTCCTTAGGGATAAAACCTCAACAAGGAAAATAGTAAAGACCCCATGGAGAGGGGATCAGTTCTTTCTGGTAAGATCCATGAGTCCAAGATGAGTGTGGATGGACTCAATGGTCTTCTGCCTAGCTGCTTTAGTAAACACATCAGCTAGTTGATCTTCACTCCGGGTGTAGCATGGCAAGATGTCTCAGGATACTATCATTTGCCTCACCTTGTGGCAATCAACCTCAATATGCTTAGTCCTCTCGTGGAATACCGAGTTGGAGGCAATGTGTATAGCCGCTTGGTTTTCACAATGCATGGTCATGGGTGTGTCTTGATCAATCCCCAAGTGCTTCAGTATCCCTTTGATCCAAACTAACTCATTTGTAAGTTTCAACATGGCTCTATACTCGGCTTCAGCACTGGAACAGGACACCACCTTTTGCTTCTTACTCTTCCAGGTAACAAGGTTCCCACCAATGAAAGTGCAATAACCAGTGGTCGACTTCCTATCCATCCTTTCCCCGGCCCAATCTGCACCACAATATCCAACCACTTTTGTGCTCTCATTGCACCCCATCCAAACTCCTTGACTTGATGTTCCATTCAGTTACATGAGAAGCCGGTTCACCATGTTCCAGTGATGCTCCTTAGGCCCTTGCATGTGTTGGCTAACCTGATTCACAGCAAAGCATATATCAGGTCTTGTGATTGTCAAATAGATTAACTTACCAACAAGCTTTCTATAAAGCTTAGCAACTTGAAAGAGTGGACTGTCTTTTATCTCCCCCTCTCGTGGTACTTTATATCCTTCTTCCAAGGGTGTCTTGAATGTCTTCCCTTCTGGTATACCTGCATCTTTCAAAAGATCAAGTGTATACTTTCTTTGAGATAGAAATAAACCTTCCTTGGGTCTACACAACTCTATTCCAAGAAAGTATTTCATCTCTCCCAAATCTTTAATTTCAAATACAGATTTCAAGTACTCTTTAGTAGCTTGTATACCTTCCTTGTCACTTCCAGTAATGATGATATCATCAACATATACTAGAAGGACAATGATACCTGAGGGAGATGTGAGAGTGAAGAGGGTGTGGTCGAGCTCGGATCTCTTGAAGCCTCTCCCATTCAAGGTAGTACTCAGTTTGTTGTACCATGCTCTTGGAGACTGCTTGAGACCATATATAGCCTTCTTCAGCCTTAAGACATTCCCTTCTTTTACCAAATGTTCAAGACCCGTTGGAGGATACATATACACTTCATCTTCAAGTTCCCCTTGAAGAAACGCATTCTTCACATCCATTTGCCATAGACCCCATCTTAGATTAACCGCAACAGACAAAACTATTCTAATAGTATGAAGCTTTGCAACCGGGGCAAAAGTGTCTAGGTAGTCTTCACCATAAGTCTGAGTGAAACCCCTTGCAACTAGTCTAGTCTTCTTCCTGTCTATCTTCCCGTTTGCAAGATACTTGATGGTGAAGATCCACCTACTTGACACTGCCTTCTTTCCTCTTGGAAGTTCACTCTTATACCATGTATCATTTCTGATCATGGCATTTGCTTCAGCACCAACTGACTCCTTCCATTCTTTATCCTTCATAGCTTCATCATAAGACTTTGGAATGTAGCTCTGATCTAGGTTAACCATCAGCACACAATGATCTTCAGGGTAGTGAGAAAGAGAGCATGAGACACGAGAAGGATGAGCCACTGCTTGAGCATTGTAGTACACTCTTGTATTCACCCAGTTGGTTAGAGGGTTTCTGATCCTAGTGCTTCTTCTCAGTTGTTGCTCTTGTTGCTCAACTTCTGGTTCTTGATCTTGTCCTTCTTCATCATTCACTGATCCTTGTCCTTCTTCTTGCTCTTATTGCTCCAAACTTTGATCATGAGAACCTGATTGTTCTCCTTCTTCTTGAGTACTTTCTTCAGGTTCATTTCCCCCCTCATGGTCAAAGTGGGGACCCTGATCATCTTCGTTTGTATTGGGGGGACCTTGAGGTTGTCCTCCTCCATTCCTTGGCTCTTGAGACAGATTAATCCCAAGACCTTCCAGTATTATCCTTAGGTTGGCCGCCTTATCTGATGCAAGATCCTTCAGTTCTGCTTGATTCTTCTCTTTATAATACCCTCTTTCTTCAACAAACTTTACATCCCTTGACACCAGTACCCTCCTTGTGACCGGATCATAGCATTTGTACCCCTTTTGGGTAGGTGAATACCCTATGAACATTCCCTTGGTACTCTTTGCATCTAATTTGTTCCTCAACTCCCCTGGTCTTAACACAAAGCATAGACAACCAAAGACTCTAAGATGATCCAAGGTTGGTCTATACCTGTTCAAGACCTCAAAAGGAGACTTGTCTTCAAGGATCCGGGTTGGTGTTCTGTTGATCAAGTAGCATGCTGTAGACACTGCATCACTCCAGAACTTCTTTGGTACATTGGCCTGGAACATCATCGACCTTGCCACCTCCATGAGGTGTCTGTTCTTTCTTTCGGCCACACCATTTTGTTGAGGTGTGTAAGTGCAACTTGTCTGATGGAGGATGCCATGTTGCGATAGGTGTTGCTTGAATGCTTGGCTCGTGTATTCCCCTCCATTATCTGATCTAAAAATTTTCAACTTGGCATTAAACTGATTAGTCACATAGTTTTGAAAATTTCTAAATGCATCAAGAAAACTATATTTAGATGGAATCAAGGTTATCCAGGTGTATTTAGACTTCTCATCTATGAATGTTACAAAATACTTGTGATTCTCTCTAGATAAGTAAGGTGCAGTCCAAACATCAGAGTGAATCAAATCAAAGCAATGCTCATAGATGGTTGACGATTTATGAAACACAGTCTTACAATGCTTGCCTAAAATACAAGCTTCACAATCATTATTTTCAAACAAAACACCTGGAACCATTAAGTTTAAAGCTCTAACATGAGGGTGCCCTAGTCTAGCATGCCACAAAGCATTCTTATTTAAAACAGAAGCAGAAGCAGAAGTAAACGAGCATTTATGATCAGGCACAGAACTAAGCTCTTCAAGCATATAAAGATCTCCTTTGGTTACTCCTTGCCTAATCAATCGGCAGCTCTCAATATCCTGAAACTTGACATCATTAGGACTAAATATGGGAATCTATGGGAGAGTCTTCAAGCTGTCTATGAGCAAGACAAAGTTTTCAGTCTTCTCCTAAACT
>CAJHQP010002457.1:0-85854 GCA_905132765.1 Moricandia arvensis
ACCGCTTTGTTGGCTCTGAACCAGTGTAAAAACTGTATCTAAGTTAGAAAGCTTGTCCTCTCTGAGAAAGTGCTTGATAATATGATTGTAGGATGAGTTAAGACTGAATAGGATGCTGAAGACTGCATCTTGTTCCAGTCTTTCTTGTATAATCTCGGGATCCAGTGTACTTGGTCTTAATACTTTTAACTCAGACCATAAGCATCTAAACTTCCCTAGATGCTTGTGGAAATCTTCATCTTCTTGTTTCAGGCCACTGATAGCCATCTTGACTTCAAAGACCCTACCTAAATTGGAGATGTTCCCATAAACTGGTTCAAGACTTTCCCATATCTCCTTGGCGGTTTCACAGTGTACGTATCCCTCCAAGATAAAATCTGAGATAGACCTTCTGGATGATCTCAGGTGCTCTATTGTCTTCTTCGATACACTTGTCTTTGTTAAAATGAAGATAAATAATGCTGGTGAAGAGACCAAGCATCAAAGATAAAGAATCTTGAGCAAGTTTAAATCTGTCTGTACAGTCTTGGCGCGAGAGTATCAAACTGTAACCTAGTGTCTTGGAAGTCAAAGAAGATGGGGAACTCGTCAAGCTGAGTATTTTGAGGCAGATTTGAAGTTCAAAAGAGAGATCGGCCCGTAGGAGACAGCTTATGAAAGTTGGGAATTAATGAGAATAAAAGTCACATGTGCATAAGAGGATGAGCCGGCTGTCACTTTTCACCCAACCAAACCGTGCTCATCTCTCCCTCCAGTCACTCTCACTCCCTCTGGTCTAGATTCTCCTTGGATGTATCCTGCTTGTCTTCAACAGGAAACCCCACAAAAGTATTTGTATGTCTTCCTTGACTTAGATTAATTTAATATATGCAAACTGCCTATTTAAAGGCAGTTCATGTCACTGATTGATTCAAGGGAGAGGAGTCCTCTTTTCTTAATTATTCTCTATTCTAAGTCTCTATATTCTCTGTTTACTCTTTTTCTCACGAAAATCTATCTGAATCTCTTATTCTCTCAAGAACACTCTCAAGAACACTCTCATTCTCTTTATACTCTAGTATTCTCATCTGTTCTCTCTAGTTTCTTACATTCTCATTCATTTAAATCGACCATACTCTGTTCCTATAACTCCCTCACACTTAAATCTATCTATTCTCACATGGTATCAGAGCCTCAAGCTCCTGAAAACTTATCCAGCTTCCGCAAATCATTTTTATTCAAATCTCTCTTAAGAACTGTTTTTGTTCCATCCTTTTATCCTCTGGTCCAAAGGTTTTTCAGGAGGGAAAAACCTCACCAGAACTCAAGATAAAGGAGGTCTTTTGTCTCTGAAACTCAAGAAAGCTTCAGCTCAGTCCAGCAAGCTTCATCAAAGTCCAGATTCAAGCTCAGTCTTCCGCAAACCCGTGTATACACTCTATTGTCCACTGGTCCAAAAGTCTCCAAGATGGAGAACACAAGAAGTATGGTGACTCCAATTGTGATTGCTGTGGTCCTCAAAGGCTCAAAATACCTCCTCTGGTCCAATCTTGTGAAGACTGCTCTTGGAGGGAAAGGCTTGTGCAATCATTGTACACAAGCAGCTCCATCTAATCTTGAAGATGGATGCAAATGGCAGAAAGAAGATTTGATGGTTATGTTTATCCTCCAAAGTTCTCTTGATGCTTCTATTATGGAGGCTTACTCATATTGTGAGAGTGTTAAAGAGCTTTGGGAAACTCTCCACAAGGTTTATTGCAACTCATCCAACTTGAGCCCAGTGTATGAGCTCAAGAAGGCCATAAACGACCTGTCTCAGGAGGAGATGGAGTTTACTGACCACATTGGAAAGTTCAGTTCCCATTGGGCCGAGCTTGATATTCTAAGACTATCTACAACAGACACAAACATCCTCAATGAAAGAAGAGAGAGATATGGTGTTTGGGCTGCTCCTCACTCTTCATCCAGCCTTCAATGATCTAATGAAGCAAATATTGAGGTCAGACAAGCTGCCATCTCTTGAAGAAGTGTGCTCCCAAATCCAAAAGGAACCAGGGTCACACGATTTGTTTGAAGGAAAGGAGTCTCTTTCCCTTGCCAATCAAATAGCTGCTTCTCCTCAGTCACCAAAGACTTATTACAAGAAGGAGGAGAGGAGAGGATTCAAATGTGAGCATTGCAAGCGAGATGGTCACACTAAGGAGAAGTGTTAGGATCTTCATCCACTTCTCAAACCTTCCAATTTCAAATCAAATTGTTTCTGGTTGAGTGTGTTCTGTTCTAGGAGTTTACTAGCAAGGTTTTGTCTACTTCATGTCCTAGTTTAATTTTTTGTGCTGAATGGTCTAGGTGAGTTGCTTAGAACCTGTTGTGTGCCTTGTTGCATTGTTAGAGGTCCAGGAGAGTTTCCTGGTCATGTGTTGCATTCATGGTTGTGTAGCTTAATTAGATTAGTTTTCTAGTCTAAGCTACTGTTATAAATTGTCATTGCATTCTTTTCTGTCATATATGTGATAAAGTGAGCCTAGATGCCTTGTAATTGATGAGTTATCATGCTTGAGAATTTAGAGAATTAGTTTGCTTGGATTTGAACTGAATGAGTTGTTTAGATTCAGTCCATTGCATCTTGTTAATCATTATGGATTAGAATTGGTGAGTTATCAAGCTATGATCCTAATATGTGGTCTAATTCTTGCTGGAGTTTGAGTGGTGTTTCAGGTACACAAGTGTTGTCCTCTGTCCATCATCAAACCAATACATAGAAGAAGGCTTTGGCCATGCTGTTCAGAGCCTACACAAGATGTATATTCCTAGTTTATCCAGAGCCTACACATGATGTATATTCCTGACAATGGAGAGATATCTTGTTTGGAAAACCAGTTGATTAAGCGCAGGCTGTTTGGTTGTTGTGATCATGGTTCAAGTTCAGTATTACTCAATTCCAAGCTTGGTCCTTCACCTATTCTCTCTGGTTCAAGCTTGAGGAGTGGTAATGGTGAGCATTTTGGGTCTATATCATGCCCTAAACTTGCACAAGACTGAAACCACATTGAGACATTAAATGGTTGAATGTTGTTGATTCTGGGTCGAAAATGGTTCATACAGTCCGTACGGCCGTACGGACTTCCGTACACTTAACCCAAATATCGACCATTTGATCCCATCTCTTCACCACAGCTTCCCAAGGTCCTTCTTGAACTTCCTCATGGTATTTTGGGGTCTCATGTACACTCAGAAGCTGTCCACATCCTTCTCCATACTTGTTGTACAAGATCTCTTCACGCACTCCCTTTTTTTTTGCTCCATCTCATCTCTCACAAGTTTCATTGTAATATCTTCAAGTTAACACTTTGGACGACTGAGAATCAAGAACCCATTAGACATAACGAGAGACATTATAGAGAGTTTATAGAGATTAAGAAATGAACAGCTTGATTATTATTACTCGACCGAGGTTACAATATATAGAGGAAGTATTAGGGTGGCTTAGGAAAAGGTTTGCAACGGATAGGAGACTAAACGTGTGAAGTCAAGGCCCGGGAAGGCTCCTAATTTGAATACTTAGTCGAGAGACTCCACACGTGAGATGCCAAAGGTATCTTGACCATATGCTCTTCCTTTCCTAGCCCCATGATCCAGCATGTCATCCGTGCTACCTTATCCTTGTGTTGAGCTTGAACAGGAGTGGTAAGTGTTAAATGTAACTTCTGGTCGAGTTACATTTACCTCGTGTAACTTTCGACCATGATCATCTGGGTCGACCAAGTTTAAGGCATGTATGGCTTTTCTGTACGGCCTTGTACGGACACTCCAAATTCAAGGCTTCTACACTTCTTCATACTTAATCTATCAATTAAACACTTCTGTTCAATACTCCCCCTCAAGCTTGACCAAGGGAACCGGTCAAGCTTGGATGCCATAAGATCTTCCTCCTTGGGGATAAAACCTCAACAAGGAAAAGAGTAAAGACCCCATGGCAAAGGGATCAACCTTGTCTGGGGAGGTCTATGAGTCCAAGTCTCGTGTGGATGGACTCAATAGTCTTCAATCTAGCTGCCTTTGTGAACACAACAGCTAGTTAATCTTCACTTCTGGTATAGCCAGGTAAGATGTCTCCGGATACAATCATTTGCCTCACATTATGGCAATCAACTTCAATATGCTTCGTCCTTTCATGGAACACCAAATTGGAGGCAATGTGGATGGCTGCTTGGTTGTCACAATGCATTGTCATGGGTGTGGCCTGCTCAATCCCCAAGTGCTTCAGTATGCCCTTGATCCACACTAGCTCGTTTGTAAGCTTCAACATTGCTCTATACTCAGCTTCTGCACTACAACATGAAACCACCTTCTGCTTCTTGCTCTTCCATATAACCAAGTTCCCACCAATAAAGGTGAAATAACCAGTGGTCTACTTCATAACCATCCTATCTCCAGCCCAATCCACATCACAATACCCAACCACTTCAGTGCTCTTATTGCATCCCAACTAAACTCCTTGGTCTGGTGATCCATTCAGGTAGATGAGTAGACGGTTCACCATGTTCCAATGATGTTCATTGGCCCTTGCATATGTTGACTCACCTGGTTCACAACAAAGCATATATCAGGTTGTGTGATAGTCAAGTAAATCAACTTACCAACAAGCTTTCTATAAAACTTGGCATATTGGAATGGTGGACTGTCTTCAATCTCCTCCTCTAGTGGGAATTTGTATCCATCCTCCAAAGGTGTCTTGACAGTATTTCCTCCTTGTATACCTGCGTCCTTCAACATATCAAGTGTATACTTACTTTGGGAGAGAAATAAACCTTCCTTGGATCTACATATATTTATTTCATCTCTGCCAAGTCTTTCATTTCAAACACATATTTTAGATAATCTTAAGTAGCTTGTATACCTTCTTTGACACTTCCAGTGATGATGATATCATCAACATACACTAGAATGACAATGATACCTGAGGGTGCAATGAAGGTGAAGAGAGTGTGGTCGAGCTGGGATTTTTGAAGCCACTCCCATTCAAGGTGGTGCTCAATTTTTTTTACCATGCCATTGGCGTCTGTTTGAGACCATAGATAGCTTTTTTCAACCTCAGGGTGTTCCCTTCCTTCACCAAGCGATTTAACCCAGGAGGAGGATACATGTAAACCTCATCTTCAAGTTGCCCTTGAAGAAAAGAATTCTTCACATTCATCTGCCAAAGACTCCACTTAAGGTTCACTGGCACTAACAACACTATTTTTATGGTGTGAAGCTTTGCAACCATAGCAAATGTATCTAGATAGTTTTCACCATATGTTTGAATGAAATCTCTTGCCACCAATCTGGTCTTCTTCCTGTCAATTTTCCCATTTGCAAGATACTTGATTGTGAAGATCCACCTACCAGATACTGCCTTCTGATCCTCCTCATCTTTATTCCACATTCCAACAGAAAGAAAGTTCTACAATGCATCCCTAGGATGCAAGCTTCACATTCCAAGTGGTTAAAGGACATAGTAGGCAGTATCAATTCAAGTGCATGTGTATGAGGATGACCCAATCTAGCATGCCAAATTATACAATCACTCTTATCAGAAGCACTACTCAAGCTACTAGAAGTAAAGGGTCTAGAAAGCTTAGTGTTTTGAGGGTGACAGACCTCATTTCTGCCTTGGTTCCTTTACTCTTAGGAAGTCTCTTCAGCCTTCCCTGCTTGCTGAGCTTCTCCTTCTCAATACTACAAGTCTTCTTATTTTCTTTAAACATCTGATGACCGCTTTTTTTCTCTCTGAGAATGTGCTTGATAAGATGATTGTAGGATGAGTTAAGACTGAATAGGACACTAAAGACTGCATCTTGTTCCAGTCTTTCTTGAATAATCTCGTGATCTACTGTGCTTGGTCTTAATACTTTTAACTCATACCATAAGCATCTGAACTTCCCTAGAGCATGTTGAACTCTTCGTCTTCTTGTTTCAGGTCACTGATAGCCATCTTGACTTCAAAGACCCTACCCAAATTGGAGATGTTCCCATAAACTGGTTCAAGACTTTCCCATATCTCCTTGGCGGTTTCACAGTGTATGTATGCCTCCAAGATAAAATCTGAGATTGACCTTTTGGATGATCTCAAGTGCTCTATTGTCTTCTTGGATCCACTTGTCTTTGTTAAAATGAAGATAAATAATGCTGGTGAAGAGACCAGGCATCAAAGATAAAGCATCCATAGCAAGTTTGAATCTGTCTGTACAGTCTTGGCGTGCGAGTATAAAATTTTAATCTAGAGTGTCTTGGAAGTCAAGGCAGATGGGGAACTCGTCAAGCTGAGTATTTTGAGGCAGTTTTGAAGTTTAAAAGAGAGATCAGACCGTTTAAGACAGCTTAGGAAAGTTGGTAATTAATGAGAATAAAAGTAACATGTGCATAAGAGAATGAGCCGGCTGTCACTTTCACCCAACCAAACAGTGCTCATCTCTCCCTCCAGTCACTCTCACTCCCTCTGGTCTAGATTCTCCTTGGCTGTATCCTTCTTGTCTTCATCTTGAAACCCAAAAAAGTATTTGTATGTCCTTCTAGATTTAGATTAATTTAATGTGCAAACTGCCTATTTAAAGGCAGTTCATGTAACTGATTGATTCAAGGGAGAGGAGTCCTCTTTTCTTCATTATTCTCTATTCTAATTCTCTATATTCTCTGTTTGCTTTCTTTCTCACGAAAATCTATCTGAATCTCTTATTCTCTCAAGAACACTCTCATTCTTTTTATACTCTAGTATTCTCATCTATTCTCTCTGGTTTCTTACATTCTCCTTCATCTAAATCGACCATACTCTGTTCCTATAACTCCCTAACACTTAAATCTATATATTCTCACATGGTATCAGAGCTCTCAAGCTCCTAAAAACTATTTAGCTTCCGAAAATCATTTCTGTTCAAGTATCTCTTACAAACTGTTTTTGTTCCATCCTTTTATCCTATGGTCCAAAGGTTTTCCAGGAGGGAAAAACCAAACCCGAACTCAAGATAAAGGAGGTCTTTTGTCTCTGAAACTCAAGAAAGCTTCAACTCAGTCCAGCAAGCTTCATCAAAGTCCAGATTCAAGCTCAGTCTTCCTCAAACCAGTGTGTACACTCTATTGTCCACTGGTCCAAAGGTCTCCAAGATGGAGAACACAAGAAATATGGCAACTCCAATGGTGATTCCTGTGGTCCTCAAAGGCTCAAACTACCTCCTCTGGTCCAGGCTTGTGAAGACTGCTCTTGGAGAGAAAGGCTTGTGCAATATATGTACACAAGCAGATTCATCTAATCTTGAAGATGGATGCAAATGTCAGAAAAAAGATTTGATGGTTCTGTTCATCCACCAAAGTTCTCTTGAAGCTTCTATTATGAAGGCTTACTCATATTGTGAGAGTGCTAAAGAGCTTTGGGAGACTCTCCACAGGGTTTATGGCAACTCACCCAACTTGAGCCGAGTGTATGAGCTCAAGAAGGCCATATATGACCTGTCTCAGGAGGAGATGGAGTTTACTGACCACATTGGAAAGTTCAGGTCCCTTTGGGCCGAGCTTCATATGCTAAGACCATCTACAACAGACCCAAACATCCTCAATGAAAGAAGAGAGCAAGACATGGTGTTTGGGCTGCTCCTCACTCTTCATCCACCCTTCAATGATCTAGTGAAGCACATACTGAGGTTAGACAAGCTGCTATCTCTTGAAGAAGTGTGCTCCCAAATCCAAAAGGAACCAGGGTCACACGATTTGTTTGAAGGAAAGGAGTATTTTTCCCTTGCCAATCAAATAGCTGCTTCTCCTCAGTCACCAAAGACTTATTACAAGAAGGAGGAGAGGAGAGGAGTCATATGTGAGCACTGCAAGCGAGATGGTCACACCAAGGAGAAGTGTTGGGATCTTCACCCACACCTCAAACCTTCCAAGTTCAGATGAACCATGGCCATGGAGGTCGAAGGAACTAGCTCAGGTTCTTTGGTTGTAAGTTAACCTCCTAAACTTCAATAAGAGCTTGTTCAACTGTTAAAATTGGTTCCGGTTGAGTGTGTTATGTTCTAAGAGTTTACTTGCAAGGTTTTGTCTACTTCATGTCCTAGTTTAATTTTGTTGTGCTGAATGGTCTAGGTGAGTTGCTTAGAACCTGTTGTGTGCCTTGTTGCATTGCTAGAGGTCCAGGAGAGTTTCCTGGTGATGTGCTGCATTCATGGTTGTGTAGCTTGATTGGATTAGTTTTCTAGTCTAAGCTACTGTTATAAATTGTCATTGCATTATGTTCTGTCATTTATGTGATAAAATGAGCCTAGATGCCTTGTAATTGATGAGTTATCATGCTTGAGAATTTAGAGAATTGGTTTGCTTGGATTTGAACTGAATGAGTTGTTTAGATTCAGTCCATTGCATCTTGTTAAACATTATGGATCAGACTTTGTGAGTTATCAAGCTATGATCCTAATGTGTGGTCTAATTCTTGCTGAATTTTGAGTGGTGTTTCAGGTACACAAGTGTTGTCTTCTGTCCATCATCAAACCAATACAAAGAAGAAAGCTTTGCCCATGCTGTTCAGAGCCTACACATGATGTATATTCCTGGTTGATCCAGAGCCTACACATGATGTATATTCCTGACAATGGAAAGATATCTTGTTTGGAGAACCGGTTGACTTAAGCGCAGGCTGTTTGGTTGTTGTGATCATGGTTCAATTCAGTATTGCTCAAGTTCAAGATTGGTCCTTCACATATACTCTCCGGATCAAGCTTGAGGAGGGGTAATGATGACCATTTAGGGTTCTATATCATGCCCTAAACTTTCACAAGACTGAAACCACATTTAGACATCAAATGGTCAAATGTTGTTGATTCTAGGTCGAAGTTGGTCCATACAGTCCGCACAGTCCGTATGGCCGTACGGCCGTCCGTACACCTCACCAAACATCGACCATTTGATCCCTTCTCTTCACCCCAGCTTCCCAAGGTCCTTCTTGAACTTCCTCATGGTACTCTAGGGTCTCTTGTACACTCAGAAGCTGTCGACAACCGTCTCCATACTTGTTGTACAAGATCTCTTCAAGCACTCCATTTTTTTCCTCCATCTCATCTCTCACAAGTTTCATTGTAATCTCTTCAAGTTAACACTTTGGACGACTGAGAATCAAGAACCCATTAGACATAACGAGAGACATTATAGAGAGTTTATAGAGATTAAGAAATGAACAGCTTGATTATTATTACTCGACAGAGGTTACAATATATAGAGGAAGTATTAGGGTGGCTTAGGAAAAGGTTTGCAACGGATAGGAGACTAAACGTGTGAAGTCAAGGCCCGGGAAGGCTCCTAATTTGAATACTTAGTCGAGAGACTCCACACGTGAGATGCCAAAGGTATCTTGACCATATGCTCTTCCTTTCCTAGCCACATGATCCAGCATGTCATCCGTGCTACCTTATCCTTGTGTTGAGCTTGAACAGGAGTGGTAAGTGTTAAATGTAACTTCTGGTCGAGTTACATTTACCTCGTGTAACTTTCGACCATGATCATCTGGGTCGACCAAGTTTAAGGCATGTATGGCTTTTCTGTACGGCCTTGTACGGACACTCCAAATTCAAGGCTTCTACACTTCTTCATACTTAATCTATCAATTTAACACCTTTGTTAAACACTCCTCCTCAAGCTTGACCAAGGGAACCGGTCAAGCTTGGATGCCATAAGATCTCCCTCCTTGGGGATAAAACCTCAACAAGGAAAAGAGTAAAACCCCATGGCAAAGGGGATCAACCTTTTCTGGTGAGGTCTATGAGTCGAAGTCTCGTGCGGATGGACTCAATAATCTTCAGTCTAGCTGCCTTTGTGAACACAACAGCTAGTTGATCTTCACTTCTGGTGTAGCTGGTAAGATGTCTCTGGATACAATCATTTGCCTCACCTTATGGCAATCAACTTCAATATGCTTCGTCCTTTCATGGAACACCGAGTTGGAGGCAATGTGGATGGCTGCTTGGTTGTCACAATGCATTGTCATGGGTGTGGCCTGATCAATCCCCAAGTGCTTCAGTATGCCCTTGATCCACACTAGCTCGTTTGTAAGCTTCAACATTGCTCTATACTCAGCTTCTGCACTACAGCATGAAACCACCTTCTGCTTCTTGCTCTTCCATATAACCAAGTTCCCACCAATAAAGATGCAATAACCACTGGTCAACTTCATATCCATCCTATCTCCAGCCCGATCCACATCACAATACCCAACCACTTTAGTGCTCTCATTGCATACTTCCTTTGGGACAGAAATAACCTTCATTGGATCTACATATCTTTATTTCATCTCTCCCAAGTCTTTCATTTCAAACACAGATTTTATATAATCCTTAGTAGCTTGTATACCTTCTTTGACACTTCTAGTGATGATGATATCATAAACATACACTAGAAGGACAATCATACCTGAGGGTGTAAAGAAGGTGAAGAGAGTGTGGTCGAGCTTGGATATCTTGAAGCCACTCCCATTCATGGTGGTGCTCAATTTTTTGTACCATGCCATTGGCCTCTGTTTGAGATCATAGATAGCTTTTCCAACCTTAGGGCGTTCCCTTCCTTCACCAAGCAAGTTAACCCAGGAGGAGGATACATGTAAACCTCATCTTCAAGTTCCCCTTGAAGAAAAGAATTCTTCACATCCATTTGCCAAATACCCCACTTAAGGTTCACTGCCACTGACAACACTATTCTTATGGTGTGAAGCTTTGCAATCAGAGCAAATGTATCTAGATAGTTTTCACCATATGTTTGAGTGAAAGCTCTTGCCACCAATATGGTCTTCTTCCTGTCAATCTTCCCATTTGCAAGATACTTGATTGTGAAGATCCACCTACTAGATACTGCCTTATTTCCTCTTGGTAGTTCACTTTCTATTAAACCCGAAGAGAGAAATGAACCTCTAAAGGACATGTGCAAAGTTAGGACCAAAACCCTCTAGAAGTCTACTCAAGGACTAAATAGGGTCCAGAAGCTTATCTTGAGCAAGAACAAGGTTCAAAAGGGCTTATGATCAAGAAGGAAGTGTTGGGGAAGTTTTGGGAGCCATTGGACGAAATGTACACAATTAGGGTCAACCGTACGGACGGCCGTACGGACTGTACGGACCGTATGCACATGGTCGACCCAAAACACTTCCTGGTTTGAATTTTGGTAAATTTTGGGCGATGTGCAAAATACGGGTTGAGGTGTGCGGACGGGAGGTCTCTACACTGTCCGTACGGTCGAGAAATTGTGCAGTTTCGAGATTAACTTTGGTTTAATCAACTTAAACCAAACCAAAGCATTTCTCTTGTGACCACTTGAAGATAAGGAGGCAAGTGGAGGTTTGGGTCGAAATGGATAAGAAGAATATGCTGATTTAGATGCTTATCCAGACATGAAAGGCAAGGGATGAATTTGGACTGATCATTGGAAAGGTGCATAGGCATTGGTGGCCAATTCCATGCCAAGCTCTTCTTAGGCGCACCCAGGTTGTCTCCAGCCTGTATGAAGACCATCTGATTTCATCCAAACCGTCCATCCTCTCAAGCTTTATCAGCCATTAGATATACGTTTATGTTTTCTTCTTTTATTGCCTATAGAAGGCCTCGTATGTCGAGTGTAAATTGTAAAGTGAGAAAGTGCGGTTTCCCTTCCTCCTTATTAGTTTTTTCTGGGTTCTAAATATATTTCCTTGAGTCTATTAATCTCAGGTTCCGTAATTTTCTAAGTCTCACGAATCTCTTCAGTCTTCTATTCTCTCATCCGTAATCTCCATTCTTTATCAAGTCTCCTTCCCATTTCGTATATACATGACAAAGCAAAAACAGTTGAAGTTAAACCACAAGAACACCCGACCTGACCTCTGATAAACTTTCATGGTATCAGAGCCAGGTTCATATGAACCTTGTTCATAGCATCTGCAAGATCATGCCCACTCCCACGGCATTTATAACCTGATGAAGAAGCTTTAGTCCAGCCGGTTGTTCAAACCCCTCAAGAAATATTTCTCATTCATGGTGAGCCCAGAAGCTATTATCAGTTCATCCTCCTCTTTCATGTCCGTCCTGAAGAAAGAAGGCCAGGGGAAACCTGTCCAAGGCATTCTTCTCTAATGTCCAAGAAGAAACCGTTCAGGAAGGAAACTTTCAACTTGGATCCTGGTTTGGCGACTCAAACATGAAGAAAGTTTGTTTCTTTGGCAAGATGGGGTCAAGGGGGAAGGTTACGCAAAGAAGGAGATGTTGGTTTTCAAACCAACAACCCAAATCTGTCCGTTCATGAATCGGTTAACCATGGAGGTTCAAGGAACCAACCTAGGTTCCTTGGCTGTAAGATAACTTCCTTCCCTTGTATAAAGCTTGAGACTTTTGATATGACCATGTGTTGTTGGTACGGCCCTGGAATGGCTCCCTCTCCCTGGATCACTTGAAGGGGGCGTGGGTGTATGATAGATGATGATGATGGACTTTGCTAAAGAGCTATGGATTGCTCAGAACCTGTTTTGCTACTCCAGAGACACAAGGGCGTTCTGCTTTATGTCTAGGATGATTCCCACAGAAGATCAACCTCCTTAACAATGGAAAGTGTTCATTATAGAACAAAGTAACCAGATCTCCTCAGAGAAGAAACGTCAGAAAAAGTTTATTGCTTGATTGAATGCCAAAAACGTGGCTACAAGTTCTTAAAGCAGAAAATAGAAAACCTAAACCTAAACCAGATTGAATTACTCTAACCCTAATCCTAATTGAAATTGGTTTACTAAATTCTAATCCTAATCCAATTCGAAATTGGTTTATTACTCCTAATCCTATTAGAACTTGGTTTACAAAAAAAACTGAAATTACAAATAAACGAAATAAACCAACAAGCTGGTTCTTCTTGGGCTTCCCCTCCTTCTTCATGATGACCCACGACCTTAGCTGAGTATTTGAGTGTCTCCTGATGAGATACGGATCCTCCACGTGCTGTTGTAGCAAGACATCTTCTCTTCTCTCTATCTACAACCTCATAGATCATTCCAATGAGACCTTGAAACTGTCCATTAAGCTGCACCATGATCACTGGTATAGCTGACCCATACATTGTTTTCAATCCATTGAGTTTATGCCTGAACAAGATCGCACCATCCCCTCTTCCTTTAAAAGGATTTGTCCTCAAATCCAAGCTCTGTATGATGATAGAACCTTGATCACTCAACTCCAAAGTGCATGACCTGACAATAAGAAATATCATCACCTCTTCAGTCTTTCCAGGGTCAAACAAAAAGCTCTGGAATCCTTTTTCATGTCTCAGCGACAAATTGGAACTTTTCTCAGTGTATGTAGCTTCTAAAGCATATGATTCCTTCACTTTGTTGTGTTTGAAGCTGACTGCTTTACACCAGGATGATCCTACAAGTGTCCTGCTCATTGACATGGGACCATGTACTTTCAGTATCATCTTCTTCTGGTCAGGTGGTCGTGTGCATTGGTGTCCATACTCATCCTCCAGTTTTGGCTTCTCTTTAACCACAACTAGTTCCTGATTTGCTCTTCTCAACTTGTTCTGATCAGTTATGGACCTGATCATGCACGTGTTGCCTCCCAAATCTCCTATCTTGCCACTGCAGCTGATTTGGATCATTCCATCTTCTCTCACTTCAAAAGGATTTGACCAAGAATCTTGTTTTCCTAGAGGGAATGAACTCTGCAAATCAAGCTTGAATGCAGCTGCTTTCTGGACTAGAATGTTATTACTTCTATTACAACACAAACAAACTTCCTCCTGGTTCAAAAACAACTTGTTGCAGACCCTTGACAAACCTTAGATGATCCACGAGATGTCTCCGAACCCACACAAGAGGTTTGGCTAGTTGATCAGAAGACACAGTTTCATCACCTTGATCAACCAAACCTGCAAGCACTAAATCAGTAGCTCTAGATGATCCACCAACTACTCTTACTTCAGCTTGGTTTTGACCAGGCACGTGAACACACATAACTGTTGATCTCTCCTCTTGTTTCAGTTGATCATCCAAGTGTTGTTCCTGCAAAGAAATTGCCGGTTTTGACTCAATCTCCTCTTCCTCCTCAGCCTGTTTTAAAGGTAGATTAGACCACGACCCAAACTGATCCAAAACAACTTTCTTTGCTTCTCCAGATCGTGCTTCCTCAGATGGATTTAGATCATGAGGTTTCAGTGGCTCACGATCTGGCTTTGTTGGTACAATAACTATCAAACCCTCGAAAGCTTGAAGCAAATTTGTTCTCAAGTCATCTTGGAATTGTTGGCTATGCAAATAAGCATGTTTTGTCCTCCTGCTTGCCTCCTGTACGTGCTCATAATCACTGCTCAGCTCTGCTTTCTTATTAGATCCTTTCCCTTCCTGCAACAAATCCCTTGTTGCTTTTCTCGCAACCTTCTGCTCATGCTTTCTCTTGATTCCATAAGAATACATGGAATATATGCTTGGTAACTGATAGATCACGTGATTTCAGAGTAAGAACACAAACCCTAACCTTCAAGTGGCTCTGATACCACTTGGTGCGGCCTGGATAGGCTTGTTCTCCACGGATCACTTGAAGGGGATTGATAGAGGGTTGATCTAGAGGCTACTAGCACTCGGATCTGTTGATGAACTGCTCTCCTTGGCGATGGGGATGCCTCAGAGATGTGTTGCTACTCAATGACACAAGATTACCTTGTATTGTTGTTGATGGATCACAAGGAATTCCTTCCTTTAGATGAAGATCAATGTTCCTTTAGCTGAACAGAGAAAGCAGTAGAACTAGGCAAGCAAAGTGCTAAAAAGTTTTGAGTTTATTGAATAATTTCCAAGCTTCCTGCGGTGCTTGTTAAATAGAAAACAAAGAAAACCCTAACCTTCAAGTGTCTCTGATACCACTTGGTACGGCCCTGGAATGGCTGCCTCTCCTTGGATCACTTGAAGGGGGCGTGGGTGTATTATAAATGATGATGATGGACTTTGCTAAAGAGCTATGGATTGCTCAGAAGCTGTTTTGCTACTCCTGAGACACAGGGGCGTCCTGCTTGATGTCTAGGATGATTTCCACAGAAGATCAACCTCCTTAACAATGGAAAGTGTTCATTATAGAACAAAGTAACCAGATCTCCTCAGAGGAGAAACGACAGAAAAAAGTTTATTGCTTGATTGAATGCCAAAAACGTGGCTACAAGTTCTTAAACCTAAACCAGATTGGTTTACTTTAACCCTAATCCTAATTGAAATTGGTTTACTAAATTCTAATCCTAATCCAATTCGAAATTGGTTTATTACTCCTAATACTATTAGAAATTGGTTTACAAAAAACTGAAATTACAAATAAAGGAAATAAACCAACAAGCTGGTTCTTCTTGGCCTTCCCCTCCTTCTTCATGATGACCCACGACCTTAGCTGAGTATTTGAGTGTTTCCTGATGAGATATGGATCCTCCACGTGCTGTTGTAGCAAGATATCTTCTCTTCTCTCTATCTACAACCTCATAGATCATTCCAATGAGACCTTGAAATTGTCCATTAAGCTGCACCATGATCACTGGTATAGCTGACCCATACATTGTTTTCAATCCATTGAGTTTATGCCTGAACAAGATCGCACCAGTTGTGGTGTGTGTACTTTACCTGAGCGTCATATAAAGTTTCCTAGATGCTGTTACAGGATGCTCGAATGTATTGTATGGTGTTTTGATGTTAAATACCATTCCTTGTTCACTGCTTGAATGTGTATTAGGGTGCTAGATAGTATATCTGCTTCAGTGATTGCATTCACGACTGATTAGAACTTGTTAAGGTGTTTGTCTATGATCATTCACTAGATTGATACTCCCTTAAGTTGATGCATCTAGATTCAAGTCAGATGCAGATTAAGGAGATGTTTTAAAATTTCCTGAGTAGCTTGTTAGCTTGTCTTGAATCTGATATGATCTTGCTTTTGCTTAGAGAGTTTGCTTGACAAGATTAGAACTTGATAATCTCTGGTTTAATCTGTTGCAAAGCTTGAGACATTGGTGATAAAACTTGATGGTTAGTCAAGGTTTGATCACAATTCAAATGTGGCCTAATCTGTTCTAGAGTTTGAGTGTTGTACAGGGAAATAAAATGTTCAGTTTCTAACCAAACCAAGTAAGAAATGGCGTTGCCCACTCAGAAGCAATGGATAGATTGCTTGTGTGTAGAGATAAGAGCGTTAAGACACTGTTGTGGAAGTGGTGTGCTGCTAGTTCAAGAGGCACAAAAGTAGGAGTGGTCATCACTTAAGTCCAGAGAAGACGTGTGACCAAAGGCATTTTAGTTAAAGAAATGGTGAACACGGTTTTAGAACTCTCTTGAGCTCGTTCAAAGTTTGGAAACAAATCTCAGCTAAACTGGAGAAAGGAACTCAAGTGAGCTACCAGAACTCATTGCCTGGCCAGTACATCTAATGGGGTTGAGAGCACCATATGGCATGTTAGACTGGGACATCCTCATACTAGAGCCGTAAATCTGATGCTTCCTGATGTGGTGTTCAAGAATGATGATTGCGAAGCCTGCATATTGGGGAAGCGTTCTAGGACAGTCTTTCCAAGGTCTGGCAGTATCTATAAGAGATGTTTTGACCTGGTTCACTCTGATGTATGGACTGCTCCGTGTGTGTCAAGGGAGAATCACAAATACTTTGTCACCTTTATTGATGAGAAGTCAAAATACACTTGGGTGACATTGATTCATAGTAAAGATAGGGTGTTAGAAGCTTTCAAGAATTTCCAGACCCATGTCTCCAATTATTTCAATGCCAAGCTGAAAATTCTCAGGTCAGACAATGGTGGAGAGTACACAAGTCAATAATTTAAACAATACCTTGGTCAACATGGAATTATTCACCAGACAAGCTGCCCTTACAATCCTTAACAAAATGGTGTTGCTGATAGGAAGAACATGCAATTGGTGGAAGTAGCAAGATCAATGATGTTTCACACCAATGTTCCAAAACGATATGTCTCCATTTGAGGTTCTAAACCAGACCAAGCCAACTTTGGAGCACTTGCGTGTGTTTGGGTGTCTCTGTTTTTTGCTGATACCAGGGGAGCAGAGGAACAAGCTTGATGCTAAAAGTTCAAGGGCTATGTTTATAGGCTACTCTCCAACGCATAAGTGTTATAAGTGCTATGATCCAATATCAAGAAAGATTTTAATATCAAGAGATATGAAGTTTGTGGAGACAAAAGGATATTATGAGGAGAAGAGTTGGGATGATTTGAAGGATTTATAACAAGCATTAGAGAAAGCCACAAACCTCATGATTATATTAGACAGTCTTGATACTGGTATTCCTCAGGCTAATCAGGAAACAAGGAGGAATTCTCCTGAAAATGCACATGGTCAAGAAATGGTAGTTGATGAAGATGGGGCTGATGAAGCTGTAAAAGCCACCCATCCTGATCCTGAAGGGGGGAATCAACAAGAAACTCATGATCAGGATGAAAGGCACCAAGTACAAATACAACCAGTGCATCAGAATGAAGAAACTGAATCTGATAAGGAAGAAGAAGAACCTGAAGCAGTTCAACCGCTTAGGAGAAACACAAGGCTGAGGAAGGATCCCTCAAACTTGAAGAACACAAGAGTTTACTTAAACAGTCAGGCAGAAGATCATCTTATCCAAACAATATGTTCTCTGGCCCATTATCCAAGGGAACATCAAGCATTCATAACTGGTTTAGATAAAAGCTAACTTCCAAGGTCTTTTGAAGAAGCAATGGAACTTGAGGATTGGAGAGACTCCATGGGACATGAAACAAATTCCATGATCAAGAATGATACTTGGTATGAAAGTGAACTCCCAAAGGGAAAGAAAGCAGTGACAAGGAAGTGGGTCTTCACAATTAAATTCGTACCAGATGGAAGGGTGGATAGACGCAAGTCAAGGCTGGTTGCAAGGGGCTTTACTCAGACTTAAGGAGAAGACTATGTAGTGACTTTTTCACCAGTGGCTAAGCTGCATACTATCAGGATCATACTGCCTCTTGCAACCAACCTAGAGTGGGAATTGTGGCACATGGATGTCAAGAATGCATTTCTTCAACGAGAGCTAGAAGATGAAGTCTACTTGCGCCCTCCTCCTGGTCTAGAACATATGGTCAATCCTGGAAACATCCTCAGATTGAAGAAAGCTATCTATGGACTGAAGCAATCACGAAGAGCTTGGTACCACAAGTTAAGCACCACATTGAATGGGAGAGGGTTCAGAAAATCAGAGACTGATCATACTCTCTTCACACTGACTGATCCACTAGGAATTGATGTTATCTTGATATATGTAGATGATATTATCATCTTTGGAAGCGACAAAAAGGGGATTCCGGCCACCATAGCTTTCCTAAAGTCAATATTTTACATTAAGGAACTTGGAGATCTCAAGTATTTACTTGGAATTGAAGTGTGTGGATCCAAAGAAGGATTGTTTTTGTCCCAACAGTAGTATGCAATGGACTTACTGAGTGAGGCAAGAAACTTTGGAGGAAGAACGGCCAAGACTACTCTTGAAGATCGCTACAAAGTGCTACGAGAGGGGGGAGTTTGAAAATACTCCATTTAAGACATCAAGAAGTTCATGAAAATGGTTGGAAAGCTTATCTATCTAACCATCACAAGGCCAAACATCTGTTTTGTTGTGTATCAATTCAGTCAACAGATGCAAGCTCCTCAAGTTTATAATTGGAATATGGTTGAGAAGATTCAGAGGTATATAAGAGAAGCTCCAGGACAAGGTGTCTGGATGGGATACAATCGAAGGACTGAAATTGTTCGATATTGTGATGATGATTGGGCAGGAGAAAGAGTTGATAGGAAATCAACTACTGGGTATTGTACCTTCATTGGAGGCAACTTGGTAACCTGGAAAAGCAAGAAGCAGAAAGTGGTTTCATGTTCTAGTGCTGAAGCATAATATAGAGCTATGAGAAAGCTCACAAGCGAGTTGGTTTAGATCAAGGGGCTGCTTAAAGACTTGGAGATTGAAACTACAACACCAATCACTATGCACTTTGATAATCAAGCTGCTATACACATGGCCAGCAACTTAGTCTTCCATGAGAGGACTAAACACATTGAAGTAGATTGTCATAAGGTGAGGCAAGCTGTGAAACTGAAGACTATTCTACCTTGTTACACAAGAAGCGAAGATCAACTTGCTGACATCTTAACAAAGGCAGTCAGCACCAAAGTCTGTAAGTTCATCCATTCCAAACTTGGACTCATAGACCCCACAAGTCACTGATCCTTTTGCCATGAAGTGTTCTATTCTTTTTCCTTGGCTTGGTTTTTATCCCAAATGATTTTTCCTAGCTAAGGTTTTAATGAGGGAATGCTTCATGGTTTCCAAGCTTGACCAGTCCCTATAGTCAAGCTTGAGGGGGAGTGTTGACATGAATAAAAAAATGACAAGGAGAAATGCTGACATGGTTGACATGAAAACATCAAGATATAAAAGACAACACAATCAGAAGCAGATGCAGTGTTTAAGTGAAGCTTGTGGAACAAGGTTGTTCATACAACCTTGCCCTAACTTGGTGTGCAAGTCAAGAGGAAGTGCTAAATGGATCAGAACTGGTTACCTTAACCAGAAGACTTCAGTCTGGTCTCACCAAGACTATTTGGACGTTGGAGACAAGAAAGAAGTCACATGTGAGCTGAAGAATTTGACTCCTTGGGACCACTTAAGACCTATCCCTTTCTCTGCTGCTGCCTGAGCCAATTTAGCTGTTTTTGATGTATTTGTTTTTTATTTTTTCTTCTCTCTGCTTCCCAATTGTTGCCCTATTTATGGGTTGTTCCCATAAACATCTTAAGCAAGGAAAATCATATCTATCCTTCTCTCTCTTAGATTTCGAAATCTCTCCCTTTCTCTCTCTTGTTCTTCATGTTCTTCACTTTCCAACAAGTTAACTCTCTTTAAATCTCATTTTTCTCATATCAACTCCTTCTACATCTCATATTCTCACAAATCTCACATGTTCATTGGTGTAGACTGGTCAATCTCCACAGGCTTCATTATGCCTTTGATCCACACGAACTCGTTTGTAAGCTTCAGCATTTCTCTATACTCAGCTTCTGCACTAGAACAAGAAACCACCTTCTGCTTCTTGCTCTTCCATGTAACCAAGTTTCCACCAATGAAGGCGCAATAACCAGTGGTCGATTTTCTGTCCATCCTATCCCCTGCCCAATCGACATCACAATAGCCTACCACTTATGTACTCCCATTGCTTCCCATCCAGACTCCAAGGTTTGGTGAACCATTGAGATACATCAAGATCCTCTCATCCATGTGCCAATGATGTTCCTTTGGCAATTGCATATGATGGCTCACCTGGTTCACAGCAAAGCAAATATCAAGACTTGTGATAGTTAAGCAGGTTAACTTACCATCAAGTTTCCTATAAAGCATATGATCATGGAATGGTTTGTTATCTTCAATCTCCCCCTCACGTGGAACCTTATATACATCCTCTAATGGCATCTTGGATGTTTTCCCTCCATACTTACCAGCATCTTTCAAAATATCAAGAGTATACTTTGTTTCGGACAGAAATAATCCTTCCTTGGATCTACATATCTCAATACCAAGGAAAATTTTCATTTCTCCCAAATCTTTAATTTCAAAGACAGATTTAAGAAAGGCCTTAGTGGATTGGATACCAGCCTTTTTACTTCCTGTGATGATGATATCATCAACATACACAAGAAAGACTACAATACCTGAGGTGGTCGAGAGAGTGATGCAACCCTGATCAGCTATTCAACCTTGAACAAGCTGAAACCAGCTGATGACACTGAGGACAAGCTGAAACCAATTAAGGAGACTGAAGTTGAGCTGAAACTAGCTGAATTTACTAAGGATGAGCTGAACCAGCTGGATGTGTTGAGTTACTTGGAGCTGGACGAGCTGGGTGAGAGTGACACTGAATCAGGAGCTGGGAAGGAGCTGAGTGAGAGTGACACTCAACCAGGAGCTGGAAAAGAGCTGAGTGAGAGTGTCACTGATTCAGGAGTTGGAAGAGAGGCTGCTTGGCCCAAACTTGCTACTGATTTTGATCTGCCCTTCTTTGCCCAAAAGAAAATCAAAACAAAGTTAAAGATCCATTATCACTTGCTGATGGGCAAGACACGAAATTCAAGTCCAAGAACCCATCTGAAACTGTTTTGGATCAAGTGGCCCAAGAAGAAGTCTTACAGCTCATGGGAAGTTCATAACAAATTCATATTGGGTTTGTTTCAAGCCAAATTCGACCAGCCCTTTGTCCAGTCCATTTCACGCCTATTCTCAACAAGAAATACCAAGAGAGAGTAACCAAGAAGTCTTGATCGTGGCATGGCAAGAGTCATTCCAAAAATACACTTATTATGGTCCAAAGTCAAGTCTACATTCCTAGTTTCTAAATTTCTTAATTTCTACACATTGTCTTTCCATTTCTACAACTTGTAAGTCCTATATAAAGGGATGCATGACCAGAATAAGATTCATTCACCTTTTTGTTAAAAACTTTCTAAAATTTGTGAATCCTTTGTTCATCTTTAAACATTGATCAGCTAGGAGTTAATTCCCTGCAAACAAAACATGTCTTTGATCAAAACCAAAATTCATTATCTTGATCAGTGTTAATCAATCCACAGATCCTCACTGAAGTTCATCAACCATTTCGAATTCTATCCATCAGATCCATCATCATCTATCATCTAAACGATCATATCAACCTTCAAAGAATGAAGGACAAAGGAATCTGATCCTTAGGGGTTCATCAAGTTGTATTAGAGAAAATTTGAAGGCTCTTCATCTGGGTGTGATTCTATAACTTTTCAACTTCTTCTCTTTGTTTTGGGAATCTGTTTTATATTCTCTGCATTTTTCTCAGAAGTCTCTTATCTTTCTCTCTGTTGAATGTGCAAGAGGGCCAACCAGATAAAAAAAACAATCAAAAGAAAAGTTGAAGAGAAATCCAACTTGCCTGAGGAGAAATCCAACCTGGCCGAGGAGAAATCCAGCCCTGGTGGTAAAGCCTATTGCAAACAAAAATCTTTCAATCTGTCTATCTCTTTCTTTGGTTTTGGGGTTGGGGTTGGTTCTCTGAAGTTTGATCTTTTTTGGTTGCTAAGCTACTGGATTCACAGAGAAATATCACTGAAAAATATAAGAGAGAAACACTTTAGAGATTGTGAGGCTTCGGCTATTCATATATGTGCTAACTTTTCTTGTTGAGACTGTAACAGGAAACCGTGGCTGGAGATGTCAGTAAAAGAAAGGGGGAACAAACTGTGACATTCAATAAATTGCAGATGGAAGCAATGATGTCTCAGATCATGAAACAACTGAAAGTTACTTTGCGGTCTGAAAGAGAAATTGATGAACTGTTTGCTGATGTTTCACAAGTTCAGAAGGATGCAAAGATCAAAAGCAGGAGCAGAGTACCATCTTTCTGTGGCGAAAACGACCATGATGGCTACTTGGAGTGGGAGTAGAAAATGGAACTTTTCTTTGATGGACATAACTAGTCAAAAAAAAGAAGGTTGGATTGGCTACAACAAAGTTCTGTGGTGATGCCATTCAGTGGTGGAATCAGCTTGTTACTACCAGAAGATGAACATGAGAAATACAAGTTGCATCCTGGTTTGAGCTGAAACACTTCAAGAAGAAACACTTTTTCTGGTAACTACAGCAGAAAACAACTAAGACATGCCAAAGAGGAGACAAGAACTTTCCATGATCATGATCACCCAAGAAAGTCTCAAACACGTAAGCAAAGAAGGCCAGACCCACTTCTTGTTGTTAGGAAATACGGGTCAAATTTCCTTGCGGAAAAAATCAGAATTTGTGGGAGCGGGAAGAAAACACACAAAATTGTTAACGGAGTTCGGCCAATCTTGCCTACGTCTCCGGACCTGCTACAGGTCTTTTATTATTAACCCGGGAGAATTTACAAAGCTCTCGACTCACAACCGAAGAGAAAAAAAAAGTTTTTTTTTTTTTTTCTTCACGAAGAAGTTCTTCTTCTCTCTTTCTCTTTGGATTTCGGGATGCCTTCTCTTCACCTTCACCTTGGGTATTTATAGGAGAAGTTTGAGGTGTGAAAGCCACAATTGTTGACAAGAAAATTGTGCTCCTTTTGTTGATTACGGCCACCGTCCACGCCGTCTGCACCGTCATCACCGGCCATCATGAAAAACACGTGCTGTAACTAACAATCTCCCACTTGAAGACTGATTTCAATCTGTCTTCACACCTTGATCAATGTAGCAGGTCTTCTCAGCTTGTTACTCCAACAAGCCAACTGAGGTTTCACACAACCTCAGCTTCTCACACGGCACGACCTTCGTTAGCATGTCTGCCGGATTCTTACTTCCTGAGATCTTCTCAAGCACCAACATTTCATCTTCTAACGCTGATCTGATGAAATGATACCGACGATGTATGTGCTTCGTCCGAGCATGGTAAACCGGATTCTTTGCCAAATCGATGGCACTCTTACTATCACAGTACAACACACTTTTCCCTTGGTCATGGTCCAACTCTTGTAAAAAAGACTGTAACCACATCATCTCTTTTGTTGCCTCCGTAACCGCAACATACTCAGCTTCACAGCTTGATAGAGATACAATTTTTTGCAATTTTGAAACCCAACAAATTGCAGTACCACCAAAAGTGTAGACATATCCGGTTGTGCTTTTCGTGTTGTCAATGTCGCCTCCATTGTCAGCATCAACATATCCCTGCAATCCCGTCTCAGACTTCGTGAAACATAGTGCAAGGCTTGGATTTCCTTTCATGTATCTGAAAATCCACTTGACGGCTTCCCAATGTTCCTTTCCTGGATTGCTCATAAATCTGCTGACGACTCCCACTGCATGTGCAATGTCTGGCCTTGTACATATCATCGCGTACATTAGGCTGCCTATAGCAGAAGCATATGGAACCTTATCCATATATTCCATCTCGTCTTCCGTCTTTGGAGACTGTTCTCTGGATAACCGAAAATGATTCGCCAGAGGAGTACTGACTGGCTTCGCGTCATCCATATTAAATCTCTTGAGGACTTTCTTCACATACTCCTCTTGTGATAGCTTGAGACCCTCTTTGCTTCTAGTGATTCTCATTCCTAGAATCTGCCTTGCTTCTCCAAGGTCTTTCATCGCAAACTCTTCCGAGAGTTTCGTCTTCAAGCTATTAATCTCATGCAAGTCCGCTCCCACGATCGACTCATCAACTTGCATAGCCTCCTCATAACATTCAGGCTCGCCTCTATCTGTGAGCAGAATGTAGTTAAGCGATGGAGAAAATCTTACAGGCTTTCTGATGACTCTACTTGACCGTCGTAACTCCGTGATAGGTGTATATGGGACCTCTTCAGAATCATCACTCTCTTCAGCCTCACCACTCTCGTCTTGAGAGATTTCTTCTTCTGCTGTTGGGGTATCCTGTGGCAACCCTGGTGTCAGGATATCATCTAAGTCAACAGCTCCAGGCTCTTTCCTCTCCGAGCCTTCTCTTAGCTTATCCTTGTACAACGCTTCTTCGTTGAACACAACATTCTTGCTGCGGATGATCTTCCGATTTTCATCATCCCAAAACCGGTAACCAAACTCCGTGTCACCATAACCGATGAAGTAACACTTCTTAGACTTCGAGTCAAGTTTACTTCTTGCAGCATCGTCAATGTGAACATAAGCTAAGCATCCAAACACCTTTAGATAAGAAAGGTTTACTTTCTTTCCACTCCAAGCTTCTTCAGGGATCTTAAATCCCAATGGCACAGACGGTCCTCTGTTTATTAAGAAGGCTGCAGTACTGATTGCATCTGCCCAAAACGTCTTAGGCAATCCACAGTGCAATCTCATGCTCCTTGCACGCTCATTCAAGGTCCGGTTCATCCTTTCCGCTATTCCATTCTGTTGAGGCGTTCCTGGAATAGTCTTCTCCATCTTGATCCCACCATCAGCGCAGTATCTCTTGAACTCCTCGCTGATATACTCTCCACCATTATCCGACCTTAGACACTTCAACTTGAGATTCGTCTCAATCTCAACCATGGCTTTCCATCTCTTGAAAACCGAGAACACTTCATACTTGTTCTTCATGAAGTAGACCCACACCTTCCTTGTGGAGTCATCAATAAAGGTCACATAGTAGTACGAACCTCCCAGCGATGCAACAGGAGCGGGTCCCCACACGTCAGTGTGCACCAGCTCTAACTTCTCAGATTTTGGCTCTCTTCCTCCTTTAGAAAAACTAACTCGTTTCTGTTTTCCAAGGATGCAGCTTTCACACATCTGATGATCCACCGTCTTCAGATCCGGAAGAGCAACATTTTCCACCATGAGTTTCATCCCTTTCTCACTCATGTGCCCTAATCTGCAATGCCACAACTTGGTTTGTTTGGCATCCTCGACAACAGCAACAGTGTCTTGATAGCTCGTCGTCATATAGAGAGTGCCTCTTTTATGACCTCTAGCAACCACCATGGAACCTTTCTTGACTCTCCAGGCTCCACCACCAAAGTTGACATCGTGCCCCGTGTCATCAAGTTGACCTACCGAGATTAGATTTCTCATCAACTTTGGCACATGTCTAACCTTCGTAATCTTCCACACACGTCCATCTGACATCTTCAAGTTGATATCTCCAATACCAACTATGTCCAAAGGTAATCCATCAGCAAGATATACCTTTCCGTAATTTCCCGCAACATAATTCTCCATAATGTTATGGTGCGGTGTGGTGTGAAATGACGCTCCTGAGTCAAGCACCCATGAATCTATTGGGCTATCGACATAGGAGATTGACGCTTTGGTGTTATTTCCAGCTGCATCACGAGCTTCACTTTTCCTCGGGGAATCAACAAACACTACCAATGCGTCAGCGATTTCACGTGTCACTGCATTGGCTCCGCCTCTAGTGTTGTCTTCCTTCTTCGGTGGTGCCCGGCAATTCTTCTTAATGTGGCCTGTCTTTCCACAATTCCAGCACTCTGCAGGCTGTCTGAATTTGGACTGACCCCGTCCACTTCTTGACTTCGATCTGCCATAACTCCGGTTACTTCTATCTGGGTTTCTCCCTCTGTTTTCCACGTTGAAAGCAGAGCTCGTTGATGCTTCCCCAGAGTCTATCCTTCGAACTTCCTCGGCAAGGATACGATCTCTAACATCATTGAATTTGAGCTTTTGAGTACCCATAGAATTACTAACCGCTGCCCGCATTGGCTCCCAACTATTTGGCAGAGATGCCAACAAAATCAGTGCTCGCACTTCATCTTCAAACTCGATTTCAACCGATGACAGTTGGTTGACAATCGTGTTGAACTTGTTCACATGTGCGGCAACCAGGCCACCTTCTTCCATCTTCAAATGAAAGAGTTTCTTCATGAGAAATACTTTATTATTTGCCGAAGGTTTCTCATACATATCAGAGAGAACTTTCATGAGCCCTTCAGTGGTCTTCTCCTTCGCAACGTTGTGAGCAACGTTCTTCGACAGTGTTAGCCTTATAACACCCAGAACTTGTCTGTCAAGGAGCTCCCACTCAGCCTGATCCATCTTCTCAGGCTTCTTGCTCAGTGGTTGATGAAGCTTCTGTCCGTACAGATAATCTTCAATTTGCATTCTCCAAAATGCATAGTCTGTACCATCAAATTTCCCGATACCGTGTGCTGAACCGTCTTCGCCTCCCATCGTTTCTGAAACCACCGTGTTTAAAACACCTCCGTCGATGAACCGATGTTACCGACAAAATCACTATTCTCGTGAACAGTAACCCACTATTTTAAATAGTAACCCACTGTAGCTCTGATACCAGTTGTTAGGAAATACGGGTCAAATTTCCTTGCTGAAAAAATCAGAATTTGTGGGAGCGGGAAGAAAACACACAAAATTGTTAACGGAGTTCGGCCAATCTTGCCTACGTCTCCGGACCTGCTACAGGTCTTTTATTATTAACCCGGGAGAATTTACAAAGCTCTCGACTCACAACCGAAGAGAAAAAAAAAAGTTTTTTTTTTTTTTCTTCACGAAGAAGTTCTTCTTCTCTCTTTCTCTTTGGATTTCGGGATGCCTTCTCTTCACCTTCACCTTGGGTATTTATAGGAGAAGTTTGAGGTGTGAAAGCCACAATTGTTGACAAGAAAATTGTGCTCCTTTTGTTGATTACGGCCACCGTCCACCCCGTCTGCACCGTCCACGCCGTCTGCACCGTCATCACCGGCCATCATGAAAAACACGTGCTGTAACTAACACCTGTCTCAAGATTTAGTGAGCCACTGTGTTCTAAGAAGGAACTGTTTAAATGAGAGGATTTGAGTTTCTGGTTTGTGAAGTACACAGGAAAAGAATGAAGAACTTTGACGAGAGAGAACAAAGAATTCGAGTGAGAGAGAGAGAAGTCATTTTCGTGACAAGAGAAGAATAGGAGGAATCTTTATTTCCTTACGAGAAATGGCTCATAAGATGGTTACATTTATAAAGAGAGGACAAGAAAAATAATAAACAAATAAGAACTAATAAACTACTCTTATGCCTTGGACAGAAGGGGGGGGACCAAACAAATGGGAGAAAGTGACATCTTCTCAACAGTTGGGAGCCTAATCCCACCCATGACTTCTTGCTGTCTTCCACTCCCTTAGTTTCTTGGCGACCAGAATAAGCGTTCTTAGTAAGTTAAGTTCATTTCTGGTTCCTGCTGTCCCTTTGGCTACCTTGTATTTCAAGTTAGGTCACTTGTACGGACAGACTTGTCCCACAAGTTTGTACAAACATACTCAATCCAAAAGCTTCCCTTGATTAGCTCTTCTTCTGTTATTTGAAATGTCCTCTCCTCCTTTCTAACTTCATGTGGCCATTTCCTATCTTTATTGGCTTCATGTCAACATTCCCCCTCAAGCTTGACCATAGGGACTGCTCAACCTTGGATACCATGAAGCATTCCCTCGAAAACCTTTACTTGGAAAAAAAACACTTGGGATAAAAACCAAGCAAAGGAAAAAAAGTATAACACTTCATGGTTAGAGGATCAGTGAAAAGTGAGGTCTATGAGTCCAAGCTTGGGATGAATGGAATCACAAACTTTGCTGCTAGCTGCCTTGGTGAAGATGTCAGCTAGTTGATCTTCACTCTTTGTGTAGCATGGAAGAATAACTTGCTGCTCCACTGCTTGTCTCACCTTTTGGCAGTCTACTTCTATATTCTTTGTCATCTCGTGAAAAACTTAGTTAGATGCAATGTGTATGGCTGCCTGGTTGTCACAATGCATAGTCATTGGTGTGACGATCTCTATGCCCAAGTCCCTTAACTGGCCCTTAATCAATATGAGTTCACTAGTTAGCTTCCTCATAGATCTGTATTCTGCTTCAGCACTTGAACAAGATACCACCTTCTGCTTCTTGCTCTTCCATGTGACCAGATTCTCTCCAATGAAGGTGCAATAGCCAGCCCAATCAGCATCACAATATCCCACCACCTCAGCGCTTTTTTCCAAGCCATCCAAAACTCCTTGGCCTCGAGCTTCTCTCAAGTATCTCAAAATCCTCTCCACCATTTTCCAGTGATGAATCTTAGGTGCTTGCATGTGTTGGCTGCCTTGATTCATAGCAAAGCACACATCAGGCCTTGTGATGGTTAGGTAGATGAGCTTTCCCAACATTCTCCTATTCTGCTTGACATCCTTAAAATGTGTATCTTCAAACTCCCCTCTTGCAGTACCTTGTACTCTTCTTCTAATGGTTCCTTAGCCTGTATGGTTCCAAGGGTTCCTGGCACATTTAAAATGTCAAGTGTGTATTCCGTTGGGATAAGAAAAGCCCCTATTTATAGCGCATTTCTAACCCTAAGAAGTACTTTCATTCTCCCAAATCTTTAATTTGAAAGGCATTTTTAGGAAAAGTTTTGGTTGAGATAATACCTTACTTGTTGCTACCAGTGATGATGATATCATCTACATAAACCAAGATGACTACAATACCTTGTTTGCTGGTTCTGGGTAAAGAGAGTGATCAGCTTCTGATTTCACAAAGCCTCTTCCATTAAGGGTTGTGCTCACCTTATGGTACCATTCTCTTGGGGATTGCTTTAAGCCATAGATTGCCTTCTTCAACCTCAAAACATTTCTTGGTTTGACCATGCTCTCTAGGCCAGGAGTTCGTCGCATGTACACTTCATCTTCCAACTCTCCTTGTAGAAATGCATTCTTCACGTCCATCTGCCATAGATCCCGTTCTAGGTTGACAGAGAGAGATAGAAGAATTATTATAGTATGTAGCTTGGCCACTGGTGCAAATATATCCAGATAATCTTCCCCATACACTTGAGTGTATCCTCTTTGAACTAGCCTTGTTTTCTTTCTTTCTGGTTTTCCATTGGCTAGATACTTGATGGTGTATAGTAGATGACTTGTGACAGCTTTCTTTCCTTTGGGGAGTTTAGTTTCAAAGCATGTATCATTCTTGATCATGGCACTAATTTCATCATCGACTGGCTTCCTCCACTCCTCATGTTGTATAGATTCTTCATATAACTTGGAATGTATTCCTGATCCATCTCCCCAATGAAGACTTAATGTTCTTCTGGATATTGAGCCAGAGAACATATTACACTTGATGGATGAGCCACTTCTTAAGCATTGAAGTAAACTCGTGTATTGATCCAGTCTGAGGCAGGTCTCTTAATTCTTGTACTCCTTCTCAAAGGTTGTTTCTGGTCATGTTCTGCTTCATTGACTTCACTTGGATCACCTAATTGTGTTTGATCCTCATTTGCTGATTCTGACGACATCGATGGAATCTCATCTTGATAATGAGCTCCTGATATCTCAGCAGGTTGTTGATTCTCATTGCCCCCCCCCCCCGTCATGATCAGGATAAGTAACTACAATGTCTTCCTCAGCCTCTTCTAAATCTTGAGCTGGTGCTCTATTGACTTTCTCTGATTCCTTTGCAAAATAATGCGAAGTCTCTCCAAGATCACCCTCAGTTTGTTAGCTCTATCAGAGGCAAATTGAGAGAAGTCTTGGATCTCATCCCAACTCTTGTCTTTATAGACTTGACATTGCTTGAGACCATGACTCTCCTTGTCACTGGTACATAACATTTGTAGCCGTTTTGATGTGTTGAATATCCAACGAACATTCCCTTTGTTCTTCTAGCTCCTAGTTTATTTCTTAACCATGTTCCAGTGATGTATCTTGGTTGTTTTCATTGCTGACTAACTTGATTGACTGCAAAACACACATCTAGTCTAGTGATGGTAAGGTAGATGAGCTTTCCAACCATTCTCCTATAGTGCTTGACATCTTTATAAGGTTTGTCCTCAAGCTCCCCCTCACTCAACACCTTATAGCCATCTTCTAGTAGAGTCTTGGCTGTTCTTCCTTGTAGATAACATGCCTCACTCAACAAATCCAATGCTTATCTTCTTGTCATCTTAGTCTGAACCTCAGTTCTTCTTTCTTATTCTCAATACAAATGAGACTAAAAGAATAAGAAGACTAAAGATAGATTCGTGAGACTTGTAGAACAAGAGACTAAGAGACTTAAGAACACAGATTTAGAACCCAGAAAAAAGATTAGAAAGGAGGAGGGGAAACCCCATCTCTCACTTAAAGTTTACACTCGACATAAGAGGCCTTTCATAGGCAATACAAGAACCAAACATTAACCTATATTTAAGGGCTGATAAAGCTTGAGAGGATGGACGGTTTGGATGAAGTCAGATTGTCTTCATACATGCTGGAGACAGCCTGGGCGCGCCTAAGGAGAGCTTGGCCAGGTATTGGCCACCAATGCCTATGCACCTTTCCAATGATCAGTCAAGATTCATCCCTTGCCCTTCCAGTCTGGATAAGCATCTAAATCAGCATATTGTTCTTATCCATTTCGACCCAAACTTCTACTTACCTCCTTCTCTTCAAATGGTTACAAGAGAAGTGCTTTGGTTGGATTTAAATTTATTAAACCGAAGTCAATCTCAAAACTTCACAATTTCTCGACCGTACGATAGTGTACGGACCGCCCGTCCGTACACCTCAACCTGGATTTTGTACATCGCTAAAACTCACCAAAATGTCAAACCAGGAAATTTTATGGGTCGACCATATCTATACAATCCGTACAGTCTGTACGACCCTCCGTACAGTCTGTACGACCCTCCGTACAGTCCGTACGGTCGACCCTAATTTTGCACATTTCATCCAATGGCTCCCAAATCTTCCTAGACACTTCCTTCTTGATCATAAACCCTTCTTGAAACTTGTTTTTTCAGAGCATAAGCTTCTAGACCCTCTTTAGTCCTTGATCAGACTTCTAATAAGTTTTGGCCTTAACTTTGCACATGGCCTTTAGTGGTCCATTTCTCTCTTCAGGCTTAACACTTTCCCTCAAGCTTGACTCGATAGATCCTAAGTCAAGCTTGGAAACCTGAAGTCACTCCTCATCAAAAACCTTACCAAGGAAAAGCCTCCTTAGGGATAAAACCTTAACAAGGAAAATCGTAAGATCCTTCAAGGCATAGGGATTGGCCATTAAGTCATTGTGCCTTAGAACCAGTGTGGTTGGACACAAAGAACTCTGGATCGTGGCCTAAACAAGTGCAGCAACTACTCATGGCTTTCACACACATAGAACTCGGCTTGACCTCTTCATAAATTCGGTTTGGGTCTCCCCCTCTCAACTGATTTCAAAGCCACCTTAGAGAATCTAGGAAACGACCATGATCATCGTCAGTGAGGCTCAAGTAGTGGTACCTGATACATTATCCCAAAGGTGCATCAGTACTTATCAACCATTTCATTTGGTTCAACCAGAAAGAACCTTAAAGCAAAGCACAATAGTCTCAATATAATCAGTGACACAAGCAACTTAGACCTTCTTCTAAATGATGCAAGATATCAATGATGGTTTTACATAAGACAAATGCACAAGTACTCATTTCATTTAAACACAGCAATCAGAACCAATTTAATTAAGCATTTTAAGTATTAATTCAAGATTTTAGATAGACATTATGAATGATTTGAATTAATTTGAGTTCAAGTTACTTCCTTTTTGCTTAGATGAGGAGTGACTGGTTTGTCACTTGAGTCCCTCACACTCGGCCAGTTGCAACCTCTTCATGGGAACACCAACTTGATGGGAGCTTGTTTGGATCCTTCTGCTTCAGTTTCAATCACCTCACCATAGAGGCCGCATTGAACTGAGCTTCGTGAGACACAACCATGACTGCTCTGAACAGCATCTTTGCTTAGACACTCCACTGCCTAGACCCGGGTGAGTGATCCTTTCTTGAAGTCCTTGCAAAGGATTGACAGACCATGGCCAATGCATATTAAGACTCCCCCTCAAGCTTAACTCCGAGACTAGGGGAGGAGCTAAGCTTGATGAGTGTATGCAGTTCCATGTCCTTAAACCATCAGTCTTAACTAGACTTGATTTCCTAACCCTTTTGAGTTTCAGTTCTCTTCCTTATACCATGAAATAATGGTGTTTGAATCACCTTAAGAGCCCTCACAAGGTAGTCTCTCATTTTATGATATCGCACTCTAGACTTCGTGTAAACTTTGGGACTAACATGTCTAGGTGTTTTCGTACAATGGCATCAACCTCTCATTGCATACTCAGTCACACTACACTTCATGTAGTTTGGGGACTGAATCATCCAGTTATGATATGCAAGCGCAAGAAACATTTTTCTTGTCACTGTGGTTTGTCACTGTATCACTTCATGTGTACCTAACATCACCACAACTCAATGCGAAAATATTAGATCATCCCATTGGGACCAAAACCAACATCACAAATCTGTTTTGATCACCAATGCCTTAACAAAACAAACCCTTGAAATCAGCCAACCACAAGAACAAGGCTTAAGCTGGCTTAACTTCTCTAGATGCAAGGCAAGTTTGAAAACAATGCACTTGCAACTAGGCTAGATTTTAAATGCACTATATATGAATGCAACATATGACAGATATATTACGTAAAATGCCAATGAAACAGATACTAATCACTATTAGCTTAATCGAAACGATAAAACCAGTGGCTTAGACATTTTTCTAAATGCTACTAGAACATGAGATGGATTAGCTAAGATATTGGCAAAACCAGATACCATGACTCGGAATGAAACAGAACATATATGCTTTTGAATCTGCAACAAAGCTTTCTCAATATCACAATGCAAATAGCTGAGACATGCTACTCAATACTATAACACAATCGTGGTGAGAAAACCTATAAATGCAACAGACTTGGATAGCAACCATATGAATGTAATAGATTCAATCCGAATGAACTAGCAACTATATGATCAGTCCTAAACAACCTAAGCAGAATGCAAGAAACAACTAGACATGTTAATGAACAATCGTTTCATCAAGACCATAGATTCAAGTAGCTTAGACACACTTCTAAATCCTACTTGATATCACTGATGGATTAACTATGTCATTAACATCCAAGCAACACTAAACCAAATTGAATCACTACCTAGATGTTGATGAATATAAAACAGTCTAACAATTCTCATGTTACAAGTAGCAGAGACATTCTACTTAGTTCTAAAACACAATCATGGCAACTGGAGCTAGGAGAAAACACAAGACAATACTAAACAACCACTATGATGCTTAGCACGGCAGACTATCAAAACTATGATGCAAGATCTTAGAAAATCTTCTAAATACTTCAAGACATCTATGATGGATAAGCTATGGCAGAAGCAATCGGATTACAAAACAATGCAATAAACAAGCCAGGAGATCCTAGGACAAACACCACTCAATGCATAACAAGGTATAAACTCTTATTAAGGGTTAGGAGGTTTCCTTACAGCTAAGGAATTAAAGCTTATTCCTTAAACATCCATGGACACACTTCAATGTTTCTTGTTGGGTTTACCCCAACTCTTCTCTGGCATTACTCCTTAACAGGTAGCTTCATGACCCAACTTGAGAGGAACACCTCAATCCTCTTTGGACTTGATGTTTATCCCCCAATGCACTCTTACCTAGTGATTACTGCTAAATCAGCAACTTCTTGACTCGTCTAATAAGGAACACCTCCATCCTCTTTGGATTTGATGCTTAACCCCCACACGAACCACCAATGCAACCTCTTGATTCTGACCTGGTTGGTCTTCTTCTTGGACTTGCAATAGTGGAAATAAAACAGGTCACTGAGTTTGATAGTACTTCTGGTAGCTTTCTTGAGTTCCTTTCTCCAGTTTGGCTGAGATTTGGGTCCAAACTTGGAATTAGCTCAAGAGAGATCTAAAACCGTGTTCACCATTTCTTTAACTCTAGTGCCTTTGGTCACCAGTCTTCTCTGAACTTAAGTGATGACCACTCCTACTTGTGTGCCTCTTGAACTAGCAGCACACCACTTCCACAACAGTGTCTTAACGCCACCATCTCTACACACAAGAAATTTCTCCATTGCTTCTGAATGGGCAACGCCTTTTCTTACTTGGCTTGGTTAGACACTGAACATTTTATGTCCATGTACAGCACTCAAACTCCAGAACAGATTAGGCCACATTTGTATTAGGATCAAACCTTGACTAACCATAAAGTTTGATCACCAATGTCTCAAGCTTTGCAACAGATTTAACCAGAGATTATCAAGTTCTAATCTTGGCAACCAAACTCTTTAAGTACAAGCAAGATCATATCAGATTCAAGACAAGCTACTCAAGTAATTTTAAAACAACTCCTTAAATTACATCTGACTTGAATCTAGATGCATCAAGTTAAGGTAGTATCAATCCAGTGAATGATGATAGCAAGCTTTATATGACCCTCGGGAAAAGAACACACACCACAGCATACGGCCATATCAAAAGTCTCAAATTTTATACAAGGGAAGGAAATTATCTTACAGTCAAAGAACATGGGCTGGTTCTTTGAACCTCCATAGTTAACTGATTCATGAATGGACATATTTGGGCTGTTGGTTTGGCAACGAACATCTCCTTCTTTGCGTGACCTTCCCCATTGACCCCATCATGCCAAAGACACAAACTTTTTTTTATTTTTCAGTCGCCACACCAAGATCCAAGTTGAAATTTTCCTTCTTGAAAGGTTACTCCTTAGAAAGTAGAGAAGAATGGATTAGTCAAGCTTCAACTGGCCTTTTTTCTTCAGGACGTTCATGAGAGAGGAGGATGAACTGAGAATAGCTTATGGGCACGCCATGGATGAGAAAGTTTTAATCTTGAGGGGTTTAAACAACAGGTTGGACATAAGCTTCTTCATCAGGTTAGAAATGGCATGGGAGGCAGCTTGAGCTTGAGGATGATATGAACCAGGTTCTGATGAACCTGGTTCTGATACCATGAAAGTTTATCAGACATCACGTCCTGTGTGCTTGTGGTTTAACCTCAATTGGTTCTGCTTTGTCTTGTATCAAGAGATGGGAAGAAAGAGTATTGATGAAAGACTAAAGATTGCGGATGAGACTAAAAGAATAAGGAGACTAAAGATAGATTCATGAAACTTGTAGAACCAGACACTAAGAGACTGAAGAACAAAGATTTAGAAACCAGAAAACATTAAGAAGGAGGAGGGGAAACCCCACTCTCTCACTTAAATTTTACACTCGACATAACATGCCTTTTATAGGCAATACAAGAAGCAAACGTTAACCTATATCTAAGGGCTGATAAAGCTTGAGAGGATGGAAGGTTTAGATGAAGTCAGATGGTATTCATACAGGCTGGAGACAGCCTGGGTGCATCTAAGGAGAGCTTGGCCAGGAATTGGCTACCAATGCCTATGCACCTTTCCAAGGATCAGTCCAGATTCACCCCTTGCCTTTTCCAGTCTGGATAAGCATCTAAATCAGCATATACTTCTTATCCATTTCGACCCAAACCTCCACTTACCTCCTTATCTTCAAATGGTTACAAGAGAAGTGCTTTGGTTGGATTTAAATTGATTAAACCAAAGTCAATCTCAAAATTGCACATTTTCTCTACAGTAGGGACAGTGTACGGACCGCCCGTCCATACACCTCAACCCGGATTTCGCTCATCGCCCAAACTCACCCAAAAGTCGAACTAGGAAGTGTTTTTGGTTGACCATGTCTGTACGGTCTGTACAGTACGTACGGCCGTCCGTACAATCAACCCTAATTTTGCACATTTCGTCCAATGGCTCCAAATTCTTCCCAAACACTTCCTTCTTGATCACAAGCCCTTCTTGAACCCTGTTTTGCTCAGCATAAGCTTCTGGACCCTCTTTAGTCCTTGATCAGACTTCTTATAGGTTTTGGCCCTAACTTTGCACATGGCCTTTAGTGGTCCATTTCTCTCTTCAGGTTTAACATAAACTTGTTATGTGTGGCAAAAAAATCTCTAGTTTGAATCTATTCCATGAAAAGTGAAACAACACTTTCAATGTTCACTTACGGGGAATGAGATTCAGAATCAGTAATCTAGAGCTTAAGAGAAGATAAATAAGAGTCTAGAGTGAGTACTTGAAAAGTACTAGGCTGCCTTAAGGCATCCTAACAAATCATGTTGCCTAAGTCTCTACATTGTGAATATGAGTTAAACACAATAAATAGAGAGAGCGAGAACACAAAATTGGACAAGAAACTTTTATTCATACTAGATAAATGTTACAAGTGATGGAGAAGCCTTTAAAAAGGCAATACACAAGACTAAACAATTATTAAAATAAGGAAACATAAACAAATTATTATGTAGGGAATGAGATGAAGCCAAAGGAGATACATCCAAGGTCTGGACATCCAGGAAGAGTAGAAAGGGACAGGAGGAGAGGCACAGCCTTCCTTGGTGATAGTGACAGCTCTACACAGCTCCTTATGCACCAATGTGACTTCTTCTTGCTTAATTCAAGCCAGATCATTTCTTTTGAATTCAAACTGGTTTCCTTGACTTCTTAGAGGCTCCCAACGTCCATAGTAGTCTCCACAACTTATTCCTTTCCTTGCAAGTCAGGTTAGGTCAAGTGGTAGCTTGTGGAGCAAGTGTGTAGAAACAAAACCAAATTGGCTTCTCTTGATGAACTTATCCTTGGATCATCAACCAGCTTCTTCTTCTGGTCATCCCTTTATTTATTTCAATAGTCCCCCTCAACCTTGACCATATGAGATACTTGGACAAGCTTGAAATTGAGAGCACTTGCCTCATTAAAAACCTTAGTGTGGAAAACCTCTTGGGATAAAACTGAAGGTAACTGTTCTAACTCCATGTAGAAGCTCCATAGCTTCCCAACCAGAAGGTAACTGTTCTAACTCCAAGTTGTTGATGTCCTTGTTGAATTCTTCTTGCAATGGCTTCTAGAGAGGCCATGGAGGCTCATTTACAGCCCCCCTCAAGCTTGACTCCGAGTATATGGAAGGAGAAAATATTGATATAAGATTTCAAGCCACATGGTATACTCTCAAAATATATCTCCATGGTCAGGAATATGCATCTTGTGCAGGCTCTGTTCAACATGGGTAATCTCCACAACTTATTCCTTGCCTTGCAAGTCATGTTAGGTCAAGTGGTAGCTTGTGGAGCAAGTTTGTTCAAACAGAAACAAATTGGCTTCTCTTGATGAACATATCCTTGTATCATCAACCAGCTTCTTCTTCTGGTACTCCCTTTTTAATTTCAATAACCTCGTCCAGGAAGAAAACCAGAGGCATGCACTTGATCTCTTGTATGGCCAACCATTCCAAGATGTAATCAGGCAAGAGGTACAAAAAACAGCCAACGCTTTGGTGTGAGATCAGAAAAGGAGTTCTGAATTACCATCAAAACCAGAACGTGGAAGACTACTTCCTGATCTAAACCACCTGAGGAAGCACGGCCTGAAGACGCAAAGAAACTTGTTTTGGATCAGTTTAGGTTGTGGTCAAAGCCACCTATGAAACAGGCTGAGAAGAATGCAGAGATTGAAACAAAACTAACCACTCTTAGTCTGAAACAAGAAGGGGAAGTACAAGTATTGTGTAACCACGTGCCTGACTAAACAAAACAAGAAGCCAAAGTTCTTGGAGGGTCACATAAAGCCCCAGAAGTGGCACTTTCAATAGTTGAGTAAGGTGATAACTTTAAGACATTAACTTGTGATTTACTGATCCCACCTATGGTACGTCTTCAGTTCAGTTTAATGGAGCATCTGAGAGTTGTCAATGGCTTGCTGCAAGTCGTTTTTGAACCAGGAGGAAGCTTGAGTGTTAGTAGAAGGAGTAACAACAATCTGGTGCAGAAAACTGTTTCATACAAGATTGATTTGCAAGGTTCATTAACCCCTGAAGAACGAGATTTGAGGTCAAATCTTTTTGAAGGGAGAGAGGATCGAGTGATCATAAGTAGTTGCAGTAAAATTATAAGAGGTAAAAGAGGCAACACGTCATTGATCAGATCCATAACTGATCAGAACAAGCTGGGAAGAGCAAAACAGAAACTTGTTGTTGTTAAAGAGAAACCAAACCTTGAGAGTGAATATGGTGAACATTGCACACGACCACCAGACCCTATGCAGCATAAGAACAAATTTAAAATGTGTGCTAGTCAAGTTCCTTTGAGAGACATCAGAAGCATTCACCTACTCAAACATAATGGGCTAGTTCAAACACCAAAACAAGCATAAAGGTTACTGTATTATATTGGCGAACCAATACTCATTTCTGATCAGATTGAGGGAAGAATACATGCCGAGATATTCAATGCTGAGGCGTGTGTAGTCTTCAAAAGTAGAGTAGTTGTGAACATCAAATATATCACTGTGCAACAGCCTGACTTAGAATTCGTTTGCAATGAGCCAAGTCTTAAGAGGTTGCTGAGGAATGGAAAAGTATTGCAATGCTGGGTGCTTGAACCAGGAGATGATCATGGTTCTAAAGTCTTACAAGACTTGGATTTGAGGACAAATATTTTTGAAGGGGGAGCGTATGATGCGATCCTGAGCAGGCTCAAACTCAAGGCATGGGATCCAATGTATTGGAAAGTAAATCTACTGATCAAAGCTTGGCTGAATGGGCAGTTTCTATGTCTCATTGAAATGGTTTATGAAGTATTAGACAGAGAGAACGATAAGAGACTTGATGCAGCCTCTGGTAATCATGGAATGATCACGAATAACTATGGAGAGGAGCTGGAACAGGAGACAATCTGACCTGGTTCTGAGCATGGAGATCAATCTGCAAGCTCAACATGGCGTGGAGAAAAAACTGAGCAGGAGAGAAACAAGGTGGATCAGCTCCAACAAGCAGATGGACTGGGCTGCCTAATGGAGGAAAAATTAGCTTCTCAACTTGACCCAGCACAAGATCAAAGGCAAAAGTAGAGACAAGCTCTTCTACACTTTTTTCCTGGCATGAAAAGAGAAGAAGAGTTAACCAAGAGAGCAGAGAAATCAATTTACTGTAAACCAAAGCTAATTAGGATTAGGATTTGTAAACCAATTTCAAATTTGATCAGGATTAGAATTAGAGTAAACCAATTTGGTTTAGGATTAGGTGATTTGACGTTTTCTTTTATTTATTGTATGCAGTCAGCTGAAATCAATCGAACACTCTTGTTATAAAAAAAAATGTTTTCTTTCATCTCTTCTCTTGCTTTGGCGAGTTTAGACTTGCTGGTGAGTAACATCCAGCGTGGGTTCTCTGATTTGGTGTGTCATATCCAGACCCGGACCCATGGATTATCAGGACTCGAGCCATCCCTCTTGTGTCTCACATCAATCCACAAGGCTTGGAGCAGATTGAGTCCTTGATTCTTTGTTTGCAAGGATCATCAAAGGATTTACCCCCTACAAGAGATCCAAAGAATTACAACCTTTCAAGGGCCGTATCACATCTTGACCAGATGCCCTCTTATTTCCATCTCGAGCCAGGCTGTCTTGGTCAAGCCTTATCCCCCTCCTTATGTGCGAGCTACACTTCTTTCTCGGGTAACCATCAAGTTAACCTTCCCTTTTTACCTTGCACTAGTTTACCTCAGCTTCTCCTCTTCCTTGCAACCCAAGCTTCATCGCTGCCTTGTACGGATTGAGAGTTTTACGGCCAAAGGCCATCCGTACATATTCACCCTAATTTTGCACAAGACCAAAACATATTTTGGTCGAGTCTAGTAAAGTTTTGGTCGAGTGGTGTGTACAGTCGGCCGTACAGTCCGTACTGTCCGTACACTTTACCCAAAACTTGCACAACCCATTCCTTGATCCCATTCCTCAACCTAAGGAACTTCAACCCCTCTTCCTTATTTACTCAGATCAACACTGCCCTTCAAGCTTGACCATGTGGAACAAGTCAAGCTTGGAATGGCATGAGACCTCCTTATTAACAACCTCACCAAAGGAAATACTTTTTGGATAAAACCTTTGATGAGGGAAAAAAGAGTAAATACCTCATAACGAGGGGATTTGTTGCTTGGAGTAAGGTCAATGAGTCATAATCTGGTATGAATGGAATCAATAACCTTTTGTCTTTCTGCCTTGGTGAATACATCACCCAATTGGTCCTCACTTCTGGTGTAGCATGGTATGATCTCCCCAAGGCCAATCATTTGTCTTACTTTGTGGCAGTCCACTTCAATATGCTTGCTTCTCTCGTGGAATACTGAGTTTGTTGCAATGTGGATGGCCGCTTGGTTATCACAGTGCATAGTCATTGGTGTAGCTTACTCAACTCTCAAATGCTTCAATATCCCTCTCATCCACACCAGTTCATTCGTCAGCTTAAACATGGCCCTATACTCAGCCTCAGCACTCGAACAAGAGATCACTTTCTGCTTCTTTCTTTTCCAAGTGACCAGTTCCTTCCAATGAAGGTGGAATAGCCTGTGGTGGACTTCCTATCAGCTATATCCCCTGCCCTATCTGCATCACAATAGCCAACTACTTCAGTACTCTCATTACATCCATCCATACTCCTTGGCCTGGTGATCCGTTGAGGTAGCTTAGGATCTTGTCCACCATCCTCCAGTGATGTTCCCTTGGCTCTTGCATATGCTGGCTCATCTGGTTCACAGCAAATCAAATATAGGAACCAGTAATGGTCAAGTATATTAGCTTAGCAACCATCCTCCTATAGAGTTTAGGATCTTCAAAGTATTGGCTGTTCTCAATCTCCCCCTCACGTGGGACGTTATACCCATCCTCCAGGGCATTTTGGCTGTCTTCCCACCAAGTTTACCTGCATATTTCAAAAGATCAAGTTTATATTTCCTTTGGGACATGAATAAGCCTTCCTTGGATCTACATATCTCAATTCCAAGGAAGTATTTCATCTCCCCTAAGTCTTTGATTTCAAACACAGATTTCTGATAGTCTTTTGTATCTTGTATACCTTCTTTGTCACTTCCAGTTATGATGATATCATCAACATAAACTAGAAGAACAATGATACCTGAGGCTGTGGTGAGTGCGAAGAGGGTGTGATCCAACTCTGACTTTCTGAAGCCTCGCCCATTCAAAGTAGTACTCAACTTGTTATACCAAGCTATATGCGACTGCTTCAAATCGTATACAGCCTTCTTCAACCTCAGCACATTTCATGGTTTCACAAGACTCTCAAGACCTGGTGGTGGTTTCATGTAGACCTCATCTTCCTATTCCCCTTGCAGAAATGCATTTTTACATCCATTTGCCATAGTTCCCACTTCAGATTGGTTGCAACTGATAGAACAATCTGAATAGTGTTGAGCTTAGCAACTGGAGCAATGGTGTCTATGTACTCTTCTCCATAGGTTTGAGTAAAGCCTCTAGCCACCAGTCTTGTCTTCTTCTTATCTATCTTCCCATTTGGCATAAACTTGATGGTGAATATTCATCTACTAGTCACTGCTTTCTTTCCTTTGGGTAATTCACTTTCATACCAGGTCTCATTTTTGATCATTACATTTGCTTCATCAGCAACAGAGCTTCTCCATTCTTCAATTTCCATATCCTCTTCATAAGACCTTGTCACTTAGCTTTCATCCAGGCTTGTAATGAACGCATAGTGCTCTCCTTGGAACTCAACAAAAAAACAGACCACATGAGTTGGGTGTGCTACTGCTTGTGCATTGTAGTACACCCGAGTGTTGACCCAATTGGATGGATCTCTCCTCACCCTCATGCTTCTTCTTAGTGGGACTTCTACCACTGGTTCTTCATGTCCAACATGACCTTCTTCTACAGGTCCATTGTTTCCTTCACTTCCATCTTCATTTGATGCCTCACCTTGATCATGATCTCCTGAGTTTTTCTTTTCTTGACCTTCAACCTCAGGTCCATTTCCCCTCTTCATGATCATGGTGAGATTGATCTTCAGCTTCATGAGTGTTAGGCCCTTCTTGCCTTTTCTGATCTTCGGTCATATTAATCCCAAGACCTTCTAAAATAATCTGAGGACTAGTTGCCTTATCAGAAGCTTGGGATAGGTCTTTCATATCATCCCAACTCTTTTCCTCATGGTACCCTCTAGACTCCACAAAATTCACATCATAGACACCAGAAACCGCCTTGTCTTTGGATCAAAGCATTAGTAACCCTTATGATTTGTTGAATACCCAATGAACGTTGCCATTGTGCTCTTTTGTTCCGGCTTGTTCCTCATTTCCTCTGCTACTATGACAAAACACAAGCAACCATATACCCTCAAGTGGTTCAGAGTTGGCTTCTCCTTATTCAAAACCTCAAATGGAGCCTTGTCATCCAGCACTTTAGTCGGTATCCTATTGATTAGATAACACGCAGACATCACAGAATCACTCCAAAACCTCTTTGGAACGTTTGACTGGAACATGATCGACCTAGCCACCTTTATAAGATGCCTATTTTTTCCTTTGAAAAACTCAATTTTGTTGAGGTGTGTAGGGGCAGCTTGTTTGATGTAGGATCCCATGTTGAGATATTTTTTGCTTGTATGCCAGCCTTGTGTACTCACCAATATCAGACCTGAAAATCTTTATCTTGGCATTATAATGGTTAGTGACATAAGCCTGAATATTTCTAATTGCATCAAGCATCCTATCCTTAGTTTGAATGAGTGTTATCCAGGTGTGTTTCGATTTTTCATCAATGAATGTTACAAAATACTTGTAATTTTCCGTAGATAAACAAGGAGTAGTCCAAACATCTGAATGCACAAGATCAAAACAGTTCTCATATAAAGTAGTTGATTTATGAAAAACTGTTTTACAATGCTTACCCAAGATACATGCTTCACATACATTATTCTTATACATGACACTTGGTAACATTAAACTTACATCTCTAACATGAGGATGGCCTAATCTAGCATGTCATAATGCATCTATTCAAAAACAGAAGTGGAACTAAACGAGTAAATGGAACTAGAAATAGGAGCAGTGTCTTCAAGCATGTAAAGGTCTCCTTTTGTTACTCCTTGTCCGATCAACTTATTCCTCTAAATATCTTGAAACTTCACATCATTAGGACTGAATACAACATTACAATGTTAAACATTAGTGCATTTCTTAACAGACAAAAATTAGATGTGAATTCAGGCATATAAAAGGGTTTAGAATCCTTGTCAAATAGTTTTAACTTGCCTAGTCCTCTTATTGCTACTCTATCACCATTAGCAATCATTAGATGGCAATGAGCAGGTTCTATGTCTTTTATAAGACTATCATCACAAATCATATGGTGAGATGTTCCTGAATCAACAACTAGAGGTTACTATGTTATAAGAAGTATAGCAGCTAGGCTACTCAACCTTATATTCTAAATAACCAAGGTTTTTAAGCCCATGTGATCCAGCAGTATAATGTCCATTTCCATTCTTCAAATGATCAGTGATACTAAATAAGTTATATGCCACATAGGAGTACCCTAGATGGTTACCATATACTTTACCATACTCCTTGAGAGCTTTGATGAGAGCATCAATGTCTGACCTCCTTATCAGCTCATGCTCGATGCTCTTTAAGGATGTGTGTTGAGATGCCAAGGCCTTTCCTTCTCCTTCATGCATGGTTGAACCAGCTCCAGATGGACCAGCTTCAATTGTTTATGCTAAAAGGTTGGATTTTTAATCTCTGTCCTTCATAAAATTCCCCGGCTTGAGGTGGGGATGGAGTATCCATCATTGACTCCTCTAATGACCCAGCTTCTTGCAATGGTGACAGTTACCTCCAAACCTCCTATCTTCGACACCTCTTCTTTCATCAGGTCTGTACATAGCCTTGCTAGCTTGAACAGCCTCTGCCTTGTTAGCGAGGGATAGTTCCCCCTTACCACAAAACAATCCCAACGACCCTTCCTCTTTCTGAATCTAAGCACATAATTACTCCAAAGTTAGAAGCTTTCAAGACCTCAGTATGTGTTTGATCAAGTTGTTGAAGGCAAGATTCAGTGTTAATAGCAATCCAAACACCTGATTGTGCTCACCTCACCATGAGGATGTCTTGATCTGTTGTGTTTGGCCTATGCATTTCTAGCACGGACCACAAAAGTTTTTGGTCGAGTCTAAAAAAGTTTTGGTCGAGTGGTCCATACAGTCGGCCGTACAGTCTGTATGGTCTGTATTGTCCGTACACGTTACCCAAAACTTGCACGACCCTTTCCTTGATCCCATCCTTAGCCTAAGGCACTTCAACCCATCTTCTTTATTTACTCAGATCAACATTTGCAACCAAAAATCATGCAATCTACCTATCTTTTCTTCTCTTTGGGGTGAGGGTTTTGCTCTGTAAAAGTTTGATCTTTGTTCTGTTGCTGAGCTATTTGGATTCATAGAGAAACTTCACTATCAAAACCTCCAGAGAAACACTTGGAGAGAAACACTCAAGCTCAGGATACCAACTTTCAGTGGTACCAATGACCCTGATGCTTACCTGGAATGGGAAAAGAAAATGGAGCTTGTGTTTGATTGACAGGACAATTCAGAACCTAAGAAGGCGAGATTGGCCGCTACTGAGTTCAATGGTTATGCTCTTAATTGGTGGGATCAGATTGTTACAACCAGTAGAAAGATAGTAGAGCCTCAAGTGTCCTCATGGTTTGATCTTCAAACCATAATGAAGAAACGTTTTGTTCCTGGTCATTACAGTAGGGAGGTCCATCAAAAACTTAGAAGACTTACCCAATGAACTAGAAGTGTAGATGATTACTACCAAAAGATGGAAATCCTAATGATAAAAGCCGCTGTAGAGGAAGGTCCTAACGCAATTATGGCACAATTCCAGGCTGGTCTAAATCGTGACATTCAAGATAGACTGGAGTTACATGAGTATGAGGAAATCTATGAACTTCTCCACAAGGCAATTCTCATTGACCAACAGCTGAAAAGAAAGACTACACCAAAAGGATCTTATGGAAACAACTTCAGATCGTCTAATGCTAAGGAAGACAAGGTTTTTTTTCAGACCAAAGGAGGAAACAAAAGCCTATCAGCGTGATGACAAGGGTAAGACACCAGCTACAAGATCCAGGAATTTCAAGTGTTTTAAATGCCATGGCTTTTGAAATAATGCCAATGAGTTCACCAACAAAAGGGTGATGATCCTTTTGGATAGTGGTGAGTTGGTATCAGAAGAAGAGAAAGCTGATGCAACTGAAGATGAAGGAATAGACTACCCGGTCCATGGAGAGCTATTGGTGACAAGAAGATCCTTGAAAGTTCAATCCAAACAAGAAAAACATGACCAAAGGGAGAATCTTTTTCATATTTGTTCCACTATTATTGATAAGGTTTGTAGCTTGATTATAGATTATGGTTGTTGCACTAATGTTGCTAGTGAAACTTTTGTAGAAAAGCTTGGATTGAAGACTGGAAAACACCCTAAGCCTTACCTGCTTCAATGGCTTATTGAAGATGGCGAGTTGAAGGTGACTGAACAAGTCATGGTTCTTATAACCATTGGGAGATACCAAGATGAGATTTTTTTGTGATGTCCTTCCAAAGGACTCAAGCCATACACTTCTTGGCAAACCTTGGCAGTATGACAAGAAAGCCATCCATGATGGGTTTACAAATCGCCACTCCTTCAACCACAAAGACAAGAAGATTGTCTTGGCTCCTTTTTCACCACAGGAGGTTTATCATGATCAAGTTCAACTCAAAATCAGAAGGAAGGAAGCAAAGGACAAGTCCAAAGCGCCTACTAACCTGGAAACAAAAGGTATTCTCCTTACTGCTAAATCTAGTGATATAAGGAAAGCAGTACACTTGGACCAATCTGTGCTATTATTTATCTTCAAGGGAGCACTAATGGTTTCTTCTGACCTTGCACCGCAGCTACCGAGTGAACTTGAGTTTATTTTGCAGGAATTCAGTTACGTCTTTCCAGATGAAGCTCCAGCAGGATTGGCACCTATTTGTGGGATTGAGCACCAGATTAGTAGGTTCCAGGCTCCTCTCTTCAAAACAGACCAGCCTACAGAACCAATCCGGATGCAACCAAAGAACTACAAAGACAAGTTGATGAGTTGATGCAGAAAGGACACATCAGGGAGAGCATGAGTCCATGTGTTATACCAGTACTCCTGGTGCCTAAAAAGGAAGGAAGTTGGCGCATGTGTGTAGACTGCAGAGCCATCAACAATATCATTGTAAAGTATAGACATCCTATCCCTAGACTTGATGGTATGTTAGACGAGCTAAATGGCTCTTGTGTTTTTCAAAAGTGGATTTGAAAAGTTGCTATCATCAGATTAGAATGAAAGAAGGAGTTGAGTGGAAAACTTCCTTTAAAACAAAACATGGTATTTATGAGTGGCTTGTGATGCCATTTGGCTTAACCAACGCACCTAGTATTTTTATAAGATTGATGAAGCATTTTTTAAGAGCTTCTGTAGGAAATTTTGTGGTAGTGTATTTTGATGATATCCTGATCTATAGAAAGAGCTTGAATGAACATGTGCATCACTTGAAAGCTGTCGTTGAAGTCCTTAGGAAAGAGTCGTTTTTTTGCAAATTTTAAGAAATGTACCTTTGGAGAAGATCACCTTGTCTTTCTAGGATTTGTTGTCAAGCTCAGGGATTCAAAGTAGATGAGGAGAAGGTGAAGGAAATCCGAGAATGGCCGAGTCCCACAAGTGTAAGTGAAGTAAGAAGCTTCCATGGCTTAGCTGGTTTCTACAGGCCATTTGTAAGAGATTTCAGCACTATAGCAGCTCTTCTCAAGGAAGTAATCATGAAGAATGTGAGGTTTCGGTGGGGAGAAGAACAAGAAGAAGCCTTCCAAGCCTTGAAAGGCAAGTTGACTTATGCTCCTTTGCTAGTACTTCCTGATTTTTCTAAAACCTTTGAAATTGAGTGTGATGCCTCTGGTGTAGGTATTGGAGCAGTCTTGATGCAAGAGAAGAAACCTATTGCCTATTTCAGCGAGAAAGTAGGAGGGGCAATGCTAAACTCTCCTACCTATGATAAAGAACTCTACGCATAGATCAGGGCCTTAGAAACATGGCAATACTACCTCTAGCAAAAGGAGTTTGTTATCCATACTGATCATGAATCACTCAAGCACTTGAAGGGCCATCACAAACTCAATCAGAGACACAACAAATGAGTAGATTTTCTCGAAACCTTTCCTTATTTGATTCTCTACAAGCAAGGTAAGGAGAACATTGTTTCTGATGCTTTGTCTAGGAGGTACTAAGTTTTCATCTATGGACACTGACCTGCTAGGATTTGGGCGTATGGGGCATTTTGGGATTGCAAACACTTACAGCATCTTGAAAGAACACTTCTACTGGCCGAGTATGAAGAAAGAAGTAGAGAAGATTTGCAAAAATGTGTTGTTTGCGTCCATAGCCAAGGCTCGCCCACAAGGTTTGTATACTCGTCTCCATGATCCTATTGCGCCTTGGGTGGACATATCTATGGAATTTGTTCTTGGTTTGCCTAGGAGAAGGAAAGGACGTGATTCAATCTTTGTTGTGGTAGATAGATTCTCAAAACTGGCTCATTTCATACCTGGTCATCAAACCGATAATGATGTGATTGTAGCTGACTTGTTCTTTACAGAAGTGGTATATTTGCATGGAATTCCTAGAACCATTGTCTCTGATAGGGATTCTAAGTTCCTAAGTCATTTCTGGAAAACATTGTGGTCTTAACTAGGAACTAAATTCATGTTCTCAACTACTTGCCATCCCCAAACTGATGGACAAACTGAAGTAGTTAACAGGACTTTGTCTACTCTCTTGAGAACTGTTGTTGAAAGGAACTTTAAGTCTTGGGAAGAATGTTTACCACATGTTGAGTTTGCATACAATCATTCTGTTCATAGGGCTACTAAGTTATCTCCTTTCCAGATTGTGTATGGATTCAATCTTTTAACCTTTTTGGACTTGTTGCCATTACCTCTCAGTGAGCAAGCTAACCTTGATGGCTTAGCCAAGGCCGAGTATGTTGTGAATTTGCATGATAGGTGAAGAAGAACATTGAGGAAAGGAAAAAAGAACATGAGAAGTATGCTAACAAGGGTATGTTGAACGGAGGTGATAAAATTATAGAGGAAGTGGAGAGAAATAAAGTTTGGGTCGTCCGTACAAGTTTCCGTACAATGGCCATACATGCCGTACAAGTGGACGACCCAAAGTTACCTTGGTCGAGTTTTACCCAAGTAAATAGTACTCGAGCAGTTCTTACCTTTAGCTTCTGATACACGGATAAGGATAGGCCAAAGGGATAAGGATAGGCCAAAGGGATAAGGAGCTCGTCTAGACAGGCTGGATCAAGTCTGAAAGAGCATCTGGTCAAGATGCCAAAGGAATCAATCGTGTGAAGCTTCTCGGCCACAAGAATTCAAATTAGGCGCGCCTCGACCATTGACTCCACATGCTCGTTGAAAAACCTTATCCACGACCTTATCTTGTATCCGTTGTAAAGATTTTCTCTTCCTCTATATATTTGTAACCCTTGTTCATCATTAATCAATCGAAATCTTTTAGTCTCTCTGTATAGTCTCTTTCTCTCTAGTCTCTCTCAATGGTTCTTAGTCCATCTCGACGAGTCTCATCCATTTTTGTCTAAACCTCTTCCTTAGTCTCTCTTTTCTTCTCTTTTGTCCCAGATTCTCTCAACATTTCATGGTATCAGATCCAGGTTCACTTGAATCTGGGTTTTTATTTCGTTTGTTCAAAGACTCAACCTTTTTGATCCGTAAAGCACAAGATGGAGAACATTAAGACTATTGTCATTCCGATTACTCTCAAAGAAGGAAACAACTTACTCTGGTCTCGTGTGGTGAAGACAGCCGTGGGAAGTAAGGTTCTTTGGAACCATGCCCTCAAGGATGAAGCTCCAAGACTCCTTACTAACTAAGGCGACAGAGAAGTGATTGTTTGTGATGAAGTGAAGTGGATCCAAAAGGACAATCTGGTGATGTCTATCCTCCAGAGCTCACTAGATCCTTCGATCTTGGAGCCCTACAACTAATAGGAGAAGGGTAAAGATCTATGGGATAAACTTCAGAAGGTGAATGGAAACATCTCAAACCTCGCACGAGTGTTTGAGATCAAAAGAATTATCAACAACTTAGCTCAAGAAGACATGGACTTTACCAGACATTTGGGAAAGTTTCGAGCTTTATGGTCAGAACTTGAGATGCTAATGCGGATACTCCATCCTCACCTCAAGCCGGCCAAGTTCATGAAGGAAAGGAAAGCACGAGAAAATTTCACCTATGGGTCGAGTGATCAACCTGGTGCTGAGACTTCAACCCGGAAAAATGAGACAAAAGGTCATGAAGGTGGTGAAGGTGGTGAGAGCAAGGCCCTGGTGACCTACACTGCCCATCATCCTCGACCAAATGAGCATGAGTTCATCCGCCGATCTGAGATGGATGCACTCATCAAAATTCTTAAGGATAGTGTTAACACTCTTGGTAATCTCAAAGGGTATTCATTTGGTGCATATAGGGTCGCTAGTATTGTTGAACAAATGGATAGTGCTTACACTCAATCTAGGATGCTTGGTCAATCTCATACTCCTCATAACACATTTAAACCTTTGATAGTAGATTCAGGTGCATCTCATCACATAATCAGTGATACTAGTCTTTTTAGAGATACAGAACCTGCTAATGAAAATGTAATGATAGCAAATGAAGATAGGATACCAATAAAAGGTGTAGGCAAGTTGAAATTGTTTAACAAAGAATCTACAGCCTTTTACATGCCTAAGTTTACTTCAAACTTACTTTATGTCAAGAAGTGTACCACGGATATGCATTGCAATGTTATCTTTAGTTCTAATGATGTGAAGTTTCAGGATATTGAGAGCAGCTGATTGATTGGGAAATGAGTAACCAAAGGAGATCTTTATATGCTTGAAGAGCTTAGTTCTGTGCCGGATCGTAGATGCTCATTTACTTCTGTTTCTGCTTTGTTTTAAATAAGAATACTTTGTGTCATGCTAGACTAGGACAACCTCATGTTAGAGCTTTAAACTTAATGGTTCCAGGTGTTGTGTTTGAGAATAATGATTGTGAAGCTTGTATTTTAGGCAAGCATGGTAAGACTGTGTTTCATAAATCCACAACCATCTATGAACATTGCTTTGATTGATTCACTTTGATGTTTGTACTGCACCTTGTTTGTCTAGAGAGAATCATAAATATTTTGTTACATTCATAGATGAGAAGTCTAAATACACCTGGATAACCTAGATTCCATCTAAAGATAGGGTGCTTAATGCATTTAGAAGTTTTCAAAACTATGTGACTAACCAGTTTAATGCCAAGTTGAATTTTTTTTATCAGATAATGGAGGGGAATACACGAGTCAAGCATTCAAGCAACACCTATCTCAACAAGGAATACTTCACCTGACGAGTTTCCCCTACACACCCCAACAAAATGGAGTGGCTGAGAGAAAGAACAGACACCTCATGGAGGTTGCAAGGTCGATGTTGTTCCAAGCAAATGTTCCAAAGAGGTTTTGGAGTGATGCAGTTGCTACAGCTTGCTACCTCATCAACAAAACACCAACCAAGATCCTGGACAACCAATCACCATTTGAGGTCTTGAACAAGTATAGACCAACCCTGGATCATCTTTGGGTCTTTGGTTGCCTATGCTTTGTTCTTAGACCAGGAGATTGAGGAACAATCTGGAAGCAACGCCTATGACCATGCATTTTGACAACCAAGCCGCCATCCACGGTGCCTCCAACTCGGTGTTCCACGAGAGGACAAAGCACACTGAGGTTGATTGCCAAAAAGTGAGAAAAATAACTGTATCAGGAGACATCTTACTTTGATACACCCGGAGTGAAGACCAGCTAGCTGATGTGTTCACCAAAGCGGCTAGGCAGAAGACAATTGAGTCCATACACAATAGACCTGGACTCGTGGACCTTATCAGAAGGAACTGATCCCCTTGCCATGGGGTCTTTACTCTTTTACTTTTCATGGTTTTATCCTTAAGGAGGGTTTTTCTCGATAAGGTGTCTAACGAGGGAAATGTCATGGTATCCAAGCTTGACCGGTTTCCATGGTCAAGCTTGAGGGGGAGTGTCGAACATAGGTGATAAAATGGTAGAGTAAGTGGAGAGAAATCAAGTTTGGGTCGTCCGTATAAGTGTCCGTACAATGGCCGTACAGGTCGTACAAGGGGACGACCCAAAGTTACCTTGGTCTAGTTTTACCCGAGTAAATGGTACTCGCAAAGTTCTTACCTTTACTTTATGATACACGGATAAGGGTATACCAAAAGGATAAGGAGCGCGTCTTGACAGTCTGGATAAAGGCTGGAAGAGTATCTGGTCAAGATGCCACAGGAATCAAATCGTGTGAAGCTTATCGGCCACAAGAATTCAAATAAGGTGCGCCTAAGCATTGACTCCACATGCTTTTTAAAAAAGCTTATCCACAAACTTATCTTGTATCCGTTGTAAAGCTTTACTCTTCCTCTATATATTTGTAACCCTTGTTCTTCATTAATCAATCAAAAACTTTCAGTCTATCACTATAGTCTCTTTCTCTCTAGTCTCTCTCAATGGTTCTTAGTCTATCTCGTCAAGTCTCATCCATTTCTGTCTAAACCTATTCCTTAGTCTCTCTTTTCTTCTCTTTTCACTATGATTCTCTCAAGATTTAAGGGTAGGCGTGAACTTTTGCTGGAGCCTGGAGATTTTGTGTGGGTTCACTTAAGGAAAGAAAGGTTTCCTGTTGAAAGAAAATCCAAACTCATGTCAAGAACAGATGGACCTTTCCATGTTCTTGAACGCATCAATAACAATGCTTACAAGATTGATCTCGAGGGTAAGTTCACATTGTGTTCAACCTTCAATGTTGCTGACTTGATTCATTATTGTGCAGATGATCCATATTTGAGGACAACTCCTTTCAAAGGAGTAGGGGATGATGTAACCGAGCTTGAACCAGCAGCTGTCTTGAAGCAGAATGAGCTGAACAAGCTCAGTGATACTGAAGAGGAGACAAACGATCTGAACCAGCTGAGTGACACTGAAGGGGAACGGGATGAGCTGAAAACTCCAGGCGAGATGGACCTAGCTGGAACTAATAGAAATCGGCCCAAAGTTACTAAAGGACCAGATCCATCTTTTTTCAGCCCAAGGAGATGCAATTTCGACCCGAGACCTTAATGGATCATGAACTCTTTTCTCAGCCAAAGCCAAAGACCCATTTGATCTTTCTAAAGGGCCTATCACTCGTTCTAAAACTAGAAGAATGGAGAAAGCAATTGTTGGATTGGTTTACACCACATCTGGCCCACATTCGATTGAAGAACAAGACCAAAACCGAGTCAAGCTATTCAACCATTCATCCTTTGGTCTTGCCTAGTTTTTATCTCTTTTCTTTTCGAAAACTGCAAGTATAAAGTCTTTGTTTCTGTTTTGGACGTGTTCGGTCTTCTACATAAACTCTTGTAATGTTCTTTGTTCAATCATTCACTCTTTTCATTAAAAATATCTCTAAAACTTGTGAATCCTTTGTTCAGCCTCTGAACATCGATTGCTTAGGAGTCAAATACTTTGCATCTTTCATAGTGATCACGTCCGAGCGGTGACCTGCTCGATCATAGGCTCAACGAACAGGTGATTGATCTCTCCATCGATCTCTCAATGAAAAATCACCCTCATCGCTACCTTCCCCCACAATCCATTGTCCATCCTTTGGTTCTAGCAAGGAATCCACTCAATCCATGATTCCATCACGAAGTACAAACCAAATAACCCTCAGATCAAACAAAAGGGATCAGAAACACCAAGGGTTTCATTAATGGGACAGACATGAAATTCAAGTCCAAAACCCATCTGAAGCTGTTTTGGAACAAGTGGCCCAAGAAGAAGTGTTGCAGCCCATGGGAAGTTCATAACAAATTCATATTGGGCTTGTTTCAAGCCAAATTCGACCAGCCCTTTGTCCTTTCCAGTTCAAGCCTATTTTCAAAAAGAAATACCAAGAGGGAGTAAGAAACAAGTCTTGGTCGTGGCATGCCAAGAGTTATTCCTTAAATACAATTATTCTGGTCCAAAGTCAAGTCTACATTCCTAGCTTCTAAATTTCTTAATTTCTACACTTTGTCTTCTCGTTTCTACAACTTGTAAGTCCTGTATAAAGGGATGCCCAACCAGAATGAAATTAATTCACCTTTTTGTTAAAAACTTTCTAAAATCTGTGAATCATTTGTTCATCTTTGAACATTGATCTGCTAGGAGTTCATTCTCTGCAAGAAAAACCTATCTTTGATCGAAAACAAAGTTCATTCTATTGATGAAGGACACCTCTACACAAGTGTTAATTAATCCACAGATCCTCACTGAAGTTCATCAACCATTTCGACTTCTATCCATCATATCCATCATCATCTATCATCTAAACCATCAGATCAACCTTCAAAGAATCAGGGACAAAGGAATCTCATCCTTAGGGGTTCATCAGAGGTTAAATATGGTGTGATCCACTTCGGACTTCTTAAACCCCTTTCCATTCAGAGTGGCACTCAGCTTGTTGTACCAGGCTCTTGGGAACTGCTTTAGACAATATATTTCCTTCTTGAGCCTCTACACATTTTGATTTTAAGAGAATAAAGAAGAATTTAGACTCAAACATGATGAACTTGCTGAAGAACTTGAAGAACAGGAAGAGAGATAAGAGAGGATCCGTGAGGAAAGAGAGAGAGAGAGTAGAGAAGTGAGTATTTTATTCAACTTGCCTTTGGTTTCTCTCGATACATTTCTTAAGTAGACAATAAAATATCCTAGGAAAAGTACTATATAAAGAGGCCCAGAGGAAAAAGAATAAACTAATGTGCTAGGCTCCAAACTGTCTTGAGCAGGCGCCCAGACTGAAAGGGACATGTCCCAACGGTTGTCTAGCCTTCTGGTCCCCATTTCTGCACTTGAAAACCACTCTCCAACGTTCACATTCTTCAGGCAAGTAAAGATAAGCCTTCCTAGTTGATTTCTTGCACAACTCTTCTCTTTCTTTACTTGCAAGGCACTATGGGTCCTTTAGGTTGTACAGACAGCTTTGGTGCACAAGTCATCTTGAATCTTTTTTTCATCTGAGAAATCTTCTTCTAATATTTTCATATCCTCATTTTATTGCTTCATCTCAACACTCCCCCTCAAGCTTGACCATAGGGACTGGTCAATCTTGGAAACCATGAAGCATTCCCTCGTTAAAACCTTTAGCTTAGAAAAACCACTTTTGAGAAAACTAAGCCAAGGAAAAAGAGTAGAACACCTCATGGCTAAGAGGATCAGTGAGATGAAAGATCAAAGAGTCCAAGCTTGTAATGAATGAACTCACAGACCTTTGTGCCTGCTGCTTTGGTCATGATGTCGGCCAACTGATCTTCACTTCTAGTGTAACAAGGCAGTATAATGTTCTGCCCCACAGTTTCCCTAACCTTATGGCAATCTACCTCAATGTGTTTAGTCCTCTCATGGAAAAAACTGTTGGATGCTATATGAATGGCAGCTTGGTTGTCACAGTGCATGGTGATGGGAGTAGTAGTCTCAATCCCCAAGTCTCCTTGCAGGTTCCTGATTCAAATAAGCTCACTAGTAACCTTTCTCATTGCTCTATATTCTGCTTCAGCACTTGAGCATGATACTATCTTCTGCTTCTTACTCTTCCAGGTGACTAAGCGACCTCCAATAAAAGTACAGTAGCCTGTTGTAGACCTTTTGTCCACTCTATCACCAACCCAATCTGCATCACAATACCCAACAATCTCCGTGCTTCCATTGCAAGCCATCCACACACCTTGACCAGGAGCTTCTCTCAAGTATCTAAAGATCCTTTCCACCATATTCTAATGATGAACTTTAGGTGTTTGCATGTGTTAACTGACTTGGTTCACAGCAAAACACACATCTGGTCGAGTGATGGTCAGATATATGAGTTTGCCCACCATCCTCATGTACTTCTTGGCATCTTCAAATAGAGTGTCCTCATACTCCCCCTCTCGTAGTACCTTGTAGTCTTCTTCCAATGGTGTCTTGGCATGTCTTCCTCCAAGGTTTCCTGCCTCATTCAAAAGATTAAATGTGTACTTCCTTTGGTATAGAAAGTGCCCCTCTTTAGAGCGGCATATTTCAATTCCTAGGAAGTACTTCAACTCTCCCAAATCCTTTATATCAAATGCAGATTTAAGAAAGGTCTTAGTTGAGAGAATATCTTCCTTGTCACTACCAGTGATGATAATGTCATCTACATAGATGAGAATGACACTAATCCCTTGCTTGTTAGTGTGGGGAGAGTGCGATCAGCCTTTGATTTGACAAATCCTTTTGCATTTAGAGTTTTGCTAAGGTTATGGTACCAGGCTCTTGGAGATTGCTTTAATCCATAGGTGGCCTTCTTTAGCCACAACACATTTCCTGGTCTGACCATGTCTTCTAGACAAGGTGGTGGTCGCATGTATACTTCATCTTCTAATTCACCTTGTAAGAAAGCATTCTTGACATCCATTTGACATAAGTCCCATTCCAAGTTAACTGCCAATGAGATCACAATCCTTATGGTGCAGAGCTTGGCCAGTGGTGAAAATCTATCAAGGTAATCTTCTCCATAGACCTGGGTGAAGACTCGCGCAACTAGTCTTGTCTTTTTCCTTTCTGGTTTTCCATTTGCTAGGTACTTGATTGTGAAAAGTAGGCGACTTGTCACAACATTCTTGCCTTTGGGGAGCTCAGATTCATACCAAGTGTCATTCTTGATCATAGCATTGATATCATCTCTAACTGAGTTTTTCCATTCATCATCATCCATTGCTTCTGCATAAGATCTTGGAATATATTATTGGTCCAACTCCACAATGAAAGCTTGATGTTCTTTTGGATACTAAGCTAGAGAGCATACTGCACTCATTGGCTGAGCTACTGCTTATGCATTGAAGTATACCCTTGTATTAATCCAATTTGATGCTGGTCTTTTGATCCTTGTACTCCTTCGCAAAGGATGTATCTGATTAGATTCTTCCACCTCATCTAATTGGGTTTCATCATCTGGTTGAACTTCAGTAGCTGATGGCATCTCAGCTTCATCATGAGCTGCTGAGTCTTCAGATTGGTATGCATGTTCCTCAGGCTGAGTTGTTTCATTGCCCCCCCCCTCATTATCAGGATGAGTGACTTCAAGGTTCTCCTCATCTTCAGTAGTATAATGAGCTTCTGTCTTCTTGATTCTTCAGGTTCTTTTGGTAAGTACTGACATGAAGAAATAAATAAGACAAGAAAGATGAAGAGATGTTTCTGATGGTTGAAGAAGCAAGTGGTCGAGAAGACTTGTGGCTCACGTCTGTATGTACAGCCTTGCCATTCAAGTAACCCATCTGACCTAGATTTACTTGAAAGACAAGGAAGAAGAAGCTTAACTCGTCTGGACCAAGTTTGAGTGAGAAAGGAGCCGTTAGAGAGTCTGCACAAGAGCAAGCAAGTTGGCTAAATAGAATATATTAAAAGTCACATACTGCCCTAAGCGTTGGGACCAGTCCACAAAGGTAATTTTCGTGGTCCAGACTTGAAGATACCATCATATTCTGTCTGTACAGCCTTGACATTCAAGTAACCCATCTGACCCAGATTTACTTGAAAGGCAAGAAACAAGGAGCTTAACTCGTTTGGACCAATTTTGAATGAGAAGGGAGTCGTTAGAAAGTGTGGAAAAGAGCAGGAAAGTTGGCTGAATATAATACATTAAAAGTCACATGCTGCCCTAAGGGTTAGGACAAGTCCTGAAAGGTCACTTTCATAGTCCAGACCTAGAGAAGACCATCATATTTTATTCATATACTTCTGTTCTCGATTAGTCTCTGAATGTCTTTAAATAAGGTTGTTTGTAACCAAAAGAAAGCAAGGAATTAATTTCCTCATTAATATAATTTCTCAATTCTCTCTCTCTCCTCTTTCTCTCTAGAAATCTAACCTCATTTCTCTAGTTCTTCCTGTTCTTCATCTTCCTCACAAAACCAGACTCTACACCTACTTATTCTAGTATAGTATCAGAGCTACAAAGCTCTAGAAACCATTATCTACTTCCACAAAGCATTCTGTTCCAGTTTCGGTTCGAAATTTCTTCAAGACTCACCCTGTTACCCAGTTGTTAATAGCAAGAGAAAATGGAGAATATCAAGCTTGCAACCATTCCTGTGACTCTGAAAGGGATGAACTACCTTATATGGTCTAGATTGGTGAAAAATGCCCTTGGAAGAAGAGGTTTATGGAGTCATGTCTCAACTGGAGAAGCTCCAAAAAAGACCATCCAAGGAAAAGATGGAAAGGAGATAGTCGTGGTGGATGAAGGCAAATGGGCTCAAGAGGACTTCATGGTGCTTTCTCTAATCCAAAACTCTCTGGATCCAGCCATTTTTGAAGCTTATTCATACTGTTAAAGCTCTAAAGACTTATGGGAAACTCTCTATAAGGTTTATGGAAACCTTTCCAACCTTACTCGAGTTTTTTGAAGTTATGAAGCCCATTAAATTTCTCAGTCAAGAAGATATGGACTTCACAACTCACTTTGGCAAGTTTAGGTCCATGTGGGCTGAGTTGGTGATGCTCAGACCACACACAGTTGACCCAACAGCTTTGAATGAGAGGCGCGAGCAGGATAAGGTATTTGGGCTACTCCTCACCCTCATTCCAACCTACAACGACCTGATTAAACATATACTGAGAGTTGACAAATTACCAAGCCTGGAAGAAGTATGTGCTCAGATACAAAAGGAGCAAGGATTCCTTGGCCTATTTGGAGGCAAAGGAGAGCTAGTCATGAGAAAACAAGGGAGTTTACAAGCATGATGATAGGAAGGTCTTGATATGTGACCACTGCAAGAATAAGGGCCACATGAAGGATTAGTTCTGGATACTTCATCCTCATTTAAAGCCCAACAAGTTCAAGGAGCCACAGAGTCAGTACCAGGATGCTAGAGCTCATTTCTCAAATTATGGAGCGTACCAGTAACTCACTCTAGATGCTCTTCGATGTGCTCTAACACTGGTATGGGAAAAGCCATGGCAACAACATCATCTTACTCCACTGCATGGACCAAACAGAATGAGACAATCAAACGTTCTGATCTGGAGGCTCTCATCAAGGCCTTAAAAGAAAACTCTGATATCCCAAACACCCTTGGTATCTCACTTATTGCATCTTGTATTGTTGGTACTGCCATGAATGGAATAGATACTACTAGAACACTAGTAATAGATTCAGGTGCATCACACCATATGATTAGTGATTCAAACGTGATCACTAATATGAAATCAGCTCTAGGTAATGTCATGATAGCTAATGGTGATAAGGTACCAATAAAAGGTGTAGTTGGTTTTGTTTGATAAAGTGTTTAAAGCCTTCTATATGCCAACCTTTGCATCTAATATTCTGTCAGTTAAAAAATCCACCACTGATTTGAATTGTCTTGTTACATTCACACCTAATGAAGTGTATTTTCAGGATATTAAGACTAATAAGTTGCTGGGAAAAGGTGGAACCAAGGGGGACTTGTACCTGCTTGAGGACACAATGCTTGCTTCTGATTTATCTTGTGCTTAAAATTACGTTTCTGAATTCCCTAACTATGTAATATGGCATGCTAGATTTGGACATCCTCACTCTCGTGCCTTGAATATCATGTTGCCTAGTATTTTTTTTAAAAAGGGATTGTGAGGCTTGTATTCTAGGAAAACATTGCAAAACTGTGTTTCCTAAATCAATGACTCTATATGATAGTTGCTTTGATTTAGTTAATTCTGATGTGTGGACAGCACCATGTGAGTATAGGGAACAACATAAGTAGTTTGTGAAATTTATAGATGAAAAATCTAAGTACACTTGGTTAACTTTGTTGAAATCAAAAGATAGGGTGCTAGCAGCTTTTAAGAACTTTCAAAGTTATGTTGCTAATCACTTTCATGCCAAGATTAAGATCTTTAGGACAGATAATGGAGGACAATACACTAGCACATCCTTCAACAACACCGTGCGACACAAGGCATAATCCATCAAGCCATTTGCCCCTACACTCCTCAAAAAAATGGTGTGGCATAGAGGAAAAATCGACACCTAATGGAGGTGACCCGGAGCATGATGTTCAACATGAATGTACCAATGCTGCTGTGGGGAGATGCAGTTGTCACTGCCTCTTACTTGATCACCAGAATCACCACAAAAGTTCTCAGTGATAAATCACCTTATGAGGTACTCAACAAAACGAGGCCATCTATAGATCACTTGCGTGTGTTTGGGTGTATGTGCTTTGTCTTGATTCCAGGTGAACTAAGAAACAAAATTGAGGCGAAGAGCACAAAGGAAATGTTTATTGGATACTCTCCAACTTAGAAGGGCTACAAGTGCTATGTCCCAGACACTAGGAAAGTTCTGATCTCTAAGGATGTTAAATTTGTGGAATCAAGAGGCTACTATGATGAGAAGAGTTTGAGTGAACTCAAAGAGCTAACAACCTGAGAGAGATTCTGGAAAACCTTGGCATCAGTATGCTAAAGGAACATATGGAGGCCAGGGAGACACCAGCTCAAAATGTAACAACTGCTGAGGAAGACACTACAGTCACTCATCCTGATCATGAGGGGGGAAATGAAACTATACATCCTGAAGGTAACTCAATGGTTCATGATCAACATGAGATGCCATCAGTTACAGCAAATGAGACTCAACCAGGGGACTCAAGTGAAACAAATGAGGCAGAAGCTGATCAGATACAACCTTTGAGAAGAAGTACAAGGATCATGAACCCTTCATCAAATTGGACCAAAAAAGAGTATACTTTAATGCTGACGTAGTAGCTCATCCAACCAGTGCAGCATACTCGCTTGCTCAGTATCCAGAAGAACATCAAGCCTTCATTAATGAATTTGACCAGGAATGGATACCAAGATCATATCTAGAGGCCATGGAACATAAGTAGTGGAGAGAATCAGTGGGAAAAGAGACTGATGCTATTGTAGCAAATGATACATAATATGAAGATGAGCTTCTCAAAGGCAAGAAGGTAGTGACAAGTAGATTCATCTTTACCATCAAGTATTTTGCCAATGGAAAACCAGAAAGAAAGAAGACAAGGCTAATAGCAAGGGGACTCACTCAAACATATGGGGAAGACTATAATTACACATTTGCACCAGTGGCCAAGTTACATACAATAAGGATTGTTATCTCACTTGCTGTCAACTTCGGATGGGATCTATGGAAAATGTATGTGAAGAATGTCTTTGTACAAGGAGAGTTGGAAGATGAAGTATACATGCGGCCACCCCTTGGCCAAGAGAACCTTGTAGCACCAAGAAATGTTCTGAGGTTAAAAAGGCAATATATGGCTTGAAGCAGTCACCAAGAGGACTGGTATCACAAGTTGAGTACAACACTCAATGGAAGTGGCTTTGTAAAATATGAAGCTGATCACACCCTCTTCACACTCACTAGCCAGCAAGAGATTGTTGTCATCCTAGTCTATGTAGATGATATTATCATCACTGGCAGCAGCAAGGAAGGTATAATGTCAACCAAATCTTTACTTAAATCTGCATTTGATATAAAGGATTTGGGAGAGTTGAAGTACTTCCTAGGGACTGAAATATGCTGCTCTAAAGAGGGGCTTTTCTTATCCAAAAGAAGTACAAACTTGATCTTTTAAATGAGGCAAGAAACCTTGGATCAAGACAAGCCAAAACTCCATTGGAAGAAGGTTACAAGATACTGCGAGAGGGGGAGTTTGAAGATACTTGTTTTGAAAATGTCAAGAAGTACATGAGAATGGTTGGGAAGCTTATATATCTGACCATCACTCGCCCAGATATATATTTTGCTGTGAACCAAGTCAGTCAGCACATGCAAGGACCTAAAGTTCATCACTGGAATATGGTGGAGAGGATCCTAAGATACTTGAGGGAAGCTCCTGGCTAAGGTGTATGGATGGCTTGTAATGGAAGCATTAAAGTGGTAGGATACTGTGATGCTGATTGGGCGGGAGGCAGAGTTGATAGGAAATCAACAACTGGTTATTGCACCTTCATTGGAGGAAATTTGGTTACATGGAAGAGAAAGAAGCTGAAGGTGGTATCATGCTCAAGTGCTGAGGCAGAGTACATGTCTATGAGGAAGCTAACAAGTGAACTTATATGGATCAAGGGATTGCTAAAGGACCTTAGTATAAATATCACCTCACCCATGACAATGCATTGTGATAACTAGGCGGCTATCCACATTGCATCCAACTCAGTGTTCCATGAGAGGATCAAACATATAGAAGTGGCTTTCCAAAAAGTGAGACAAGTAGTGGAGCAGCAAGTGATTCTTCCATGCTATACTAGAAGTGAAGATCAACTGGCTTATATATTCACTAAGGCAGCCAGCAGCAGGGTTTGTGAGGTCATTCATCCGAAGCTTGGACTCATAGACCTCACATGTCACTAATTCCCTTGCCATGAAGAGTTCTACTCTTTTTCCTACTTGATTTTTATCCCACGAGGTTTTCCCAAGTAAGGTTTTAATGAGGGAATGTTTCATGGTTTCCAAGCTTGACTAGTCCCTATGGTCAAGCTTGAGAGATAGTATTGACATGAAGCAATAAAGAAGATATGAAAGATGAAGAGATGATTCTGATGGTTGAAGAAGCAAGTGGTCGAGAAGACTTGTGACTTAAGGCTGTCCATACAGCCTTGCCATTCAAGTAACCCATCTGACCTAGATTTACTTGAAAGGCAACGAAGAAGAAGTTTAACTCGTGTGGACCAAGTTGGAATGAGAAGGGAGCCGATAAAGAGTCTGGACAAGAGCAGGCAAGTTGGCTGAATAGAATATATTAAAAGTCACATGCTGCGCTAAGGGTTGGGACCACTCCAGAAATGTCACTTTCATGGTCCAGACCTGGAGAAGGCCATCATATTCTGTATGTACAGGCTTGCCATTCAAGTAACCTATCTGACCTAGATTTACTTGAAAGGCAAGGAAGAAGAAGCTTAACTCGTGTGGACCAAGTTTGAATGAGAAGGGAGCCGTTAGAAAGTCTGGACAAGAGCAGGCAAGTTGCTGAATAGAATATATTAAAAGTCACATGCTGCCCTAAGGGTTGGGACCAGTCCAGAAATTTCACTTTCATGGTCCAGCCTGGAGAAGACCATCATATTTTATTCTTATACTTCTTGTCTCAATTAGTTTCAGAATGTCTTTAAATAAGGTTGTTTGTAACCCAAAGAAAGCAAGGAATTCATTTCCTCATTAATCTAATTTCTCAGTTCTCTCTCTCTTCTCTTTCTATCTCGAAATCTCTCCTCCTTCTCTCCAGTTCTTCATGTTCTTCATCTTCCTCAAGAAATCAGACTCTAAACCTACTTATTCTAACACTAAGTGGATTCTATGGTTCTCTAAAATTACTCTCAAGTTGTTAGCTTTATCTGAAGAAGACTAAGAGAGATTTTGAGATCATCCCAACTCCTTTCATTATAGTTGCCTCTAGACTCCATAAACTTAACATCCCTGGAAATCAGAACCTTTCTTGTCTCTGGTATTAGCACTTGTAGCCTTTCTGAGTTGGAGAGTATCCAATAAACATGGCTTTTGGGCTTTTAGCCTCGAGCTTGTTTCTCAGTTCACCTAGAATCAAAACAAAACACACACACCAAAACACACGCAAATGGTCTATAGATGGTTTGGTTTTGTTGAGTACCTCATAAGGTGATATATCATTGAGTACTTTTGTAGGAATCATGTTGATCAAGTAAGAGGCAGTCACAACTGCATCACCCCAAAACTGCTTAGGAACATTAATATGAAACATCCTGATTTTGGCCACCTCCATTAGATGTCTATTTTTCCTCTTAGCTACACATTTTTGTTGAGGTGTGTAGGGACAACTCGGTTGATGGATGATGCCTTGTGCTGCAAGATGTTTCTTGAAGGCTGTGCTTGTGTATTCTACCCCATTATCTTATCTAAATATTTTGATCTTGGCGTGGAAATTGTTAGCAATATAGCGTTGAAATTTTTTTAAATCGTCTAGCAACCTATCCTTAGATTTCAACAAGGTTAACCATGTGTACTTAGATTTTTCATCTATAAAAGTTACAAAGTATTTATATTGTTATCTAGATGCACAAGGGGCTGTCCACACATCAGAATGAACAAGATCAAAGCAATTCTCATAGATAGTCATTGATTTAGGAAACACAAAATTGAAATGTTTTCCTAGAATACAAGCTTCACAATCACTTTTAAAAGAATCACTAGGCAACATGATGTTCAAGGTGCGAAAATGAGGGTGTCCTAATCTAGCATGCCACATTACATCTTTAGGTAATTCAGAAACAGAGTTTAAAGCACAAGATAAATCAGAAACTAGCAGTTGTTCAAAAAAAAATCAGAAACTAGCCTAGTGTCCTCTAGCAAGTACAAGTCTCCCTTGGTTCCACCTTTGCCAAGCAACTTAATGGTCTGAATATCCTGAAAATACACTTTATTAGGGGTGAAATTTACATGACAATTTAAATCAGTAGTGACCTTTCTAACTGACAGAAGGTTGGAAGTAAAGGTTGGCATATAGAAAGCTTTAGACACTTTATCAAACAGTTTTAGATCACCTACACCTTTTATTGGAACTTTATCACCATTAGCTATCATTACATTTCCTAGGACTGGTTTTATATTAGTAATCAAATTTGAATCACTAATCATATGGTGTGATGCACCAGAGTCTATAACTAATGGTCTAACAGTGCCTAATCCACTCATTGCAATACCAGAAGTATATGAAGCATTAAGAGAGATACCAAGAGTGTTAAGGTTTCCAAAGTTCTCCTTTAAGTCCTTGATGAGGGCGTCCAAGTCTGACCTCTTAATGTTCTAATCAGGTTTGGACTTTGAAGTGGAGTAAGAGGAGGTTGTCGCCATGGCCTTTCCCATACCAGTGGTAGAGCACATTGAAGAGCATCCACAAGTAGTCACTGGTTCAGCTCCTTTGGTTAAGATATGGGCTCTAGAATCTTGGTACTGGTTCCGTGACTCTCTGAACTTTTTTGACTTCAAATGAGGATGAAGTATCCAGCACTTATTCTTCATGTGGCCCTTCTTCTTACAGTGATCACAAGTCAAGACCCTTCTATCATCTTGTTTGTAAACCCCTTTGTTTGCTACTGGTCCTGGTCCTTCAGATTGGTTACTCATAACCAACTCCCCTTTGCCTCCAAATAGACCAAGAGATCCTTGTTCCTTCTGAATCTGAGCACACACTTCTTGAAGGCTTGGTAGCTTGTCTGCTCGTAGTATGTGCTTGATTAGATCATTTTAGGTTGGGTTCAAAGTGAGAAGGAACCCAAACACCTTATCCTGCTCTGTCCTCTCATTCAAGCATGAGGGTTCAATGGTATGTGGTCTGAGCATCTCATTCTCTGCCCACAGTGACCTAAGCTTCCCAAAATGGACAGTCTATGTCTTCTTGACTTAGGGAGTTTATAGGTTTCTTAACTTCAAAAACTCGGGTAAGGTTTGATACATTACCATAGACCTTGTAAAGAGTTTCCCACAAATCTTTGGAGCTTTCACAGTAAGAATAAGCTTCCAAAATGGCTGCATCCAGAGAGTTTTGGATGAGATACAACACCATGAAGTCATCCTGAGCCCATTTTCCTTCATCACTCACCAGCATCTCCTTTCCATCGTCTCCTTGGAAAGTTTGTTTTGGAGCTTCTCCACTTGAGACATGACTCCATATACCTCTTACTCCAAGGGAAATCTTTACTAATCTCGACCATAGAAGGTAATTAAATTCTTTCAAATTCACTGGAATGGTCCCAGGTTTGGTGTTCTCCATCTTCTTTTGCTATTAGCTTCTGGGTAGTAAGCTAAGAGTTGAAGAGATTCGAACCACAGAGTATAAACTTGAAAAAGAAAGTAGAATAGAGAGTTTTGTTGAAGTAGAGTAGGTTTCAAGAGCTTTGAGGCTCTGATACCATGTGATTTTAAGAGAACTTGCTGAAGAAATTGAAGAACAGCAAGAGAGAGAAGAGAGGATCCGTGAGGAAAGAGAGAGAGAGAGGGAGAAGAGAGGGAGAGAGAGAGAGACAGAGAGAGAGAGAGAGAGAGAGAGAGAGAGTGGATGATAGACCCCTTATGATGAGATTCCTTTTTGTCCATGATTCTTTGAAGGTTGATCTAGTGGTTTGAAGGATAAACAATGATGGATCTGATGGATAGAAGTCGAAATGGTTTATCAACTTCAGTCAGGATCTATGGATTGATCGACACTTGTGTAGATGTGTCCTTGATCAAGAGAATGAACTTTGTTTTCTATTAAAGACAGGTATTGCTTGCAGAGAATGAACTCCTAGCAGTTCCATGTTCAAAGATGAACAAAGGATTCATAGTTTCAGAAGTAGTTTTTAATAAAAAAAGTGTATGAATCTTATTCTGGTCGTGCCTAAACTTATATAGATTGCAAAAGATGTAGAAACCAAAAGACAAGTGCAGAAAATAAGAAACTTAGAAACTAGGAATGTAGACTTGATTTTGGACCAGAATCATGTTTTTGTTGAATAACTCTTGGCATGCCCACGACCAAGAATTCTTCCTGAACCTCTCTTGGTATTCTTGTTGTGAATGGCGTTAAATGGACTGAACAAACGGCTGGTCGAATTTGGCTTGAAAAATCCCAAAGTGGATTTGTTATGAGTTTTTCATGGGCTGCAACACTTCTTCTTGGGCCATTTGATCCAAAACTGTTTCAAATGGTTTCTTGGGCTTGAATTTCCTGGCATGCTCATCAGAAAGAAGGAATGAATCTTTTTCCGCCAGGGCCCAAATAACTCAACTTTCTCCCATGAACGATTTGTGAAACGTGTGTTTTGAACTTCTTTTGGGCTGAGAGAGAACCAACTCGTCCATGGTTCGGATCCACAACTTTTCCAGCTGGTTTCCGCTCAGCGTGCTCACCTTTCATCCATCCAGGTTTGTCCTTTGTCGCATAGTCAGCGAGCTCAACAATGGTTACATCATCCCCTCCTCCTTTGAAAAGATTTGTCCTCAAATCTGCATCTTCTAAATCAAAAGGAAACAAGTTAGAAGTGAGACAAATGATCAAGAAAATAAGCATGAAAGCAACATCAAGGTAAGGTTCTGGACATAAAGTCCCTTGGAGTTTTGAAGCCATTTTCCTCAAGTACTTCCATCTCCAAATCTTAGGCGGATAAAAATGGTCTTTGCTCTCATTACTTACACTCCTTTGAGACTGAACCTGTTGTTCCTGGAAACTCAAAACAAAGACTAGATTCCAGTGACATATACGCAATACATGTTCTTAATCTGATCAATAACCAAGAGTTTCTTTCTGAGAACATAATGCACTTGATTCAGACTTTCAGAATGCACATCAAAGTATGTATTGTAGACTAGAATGCTATTAAGGCACAAAACAACAGAGTTCTTAAAGGAAACCTTCAAAATGTGCACAATTTTCTCAGATTCAGAACACAAAGGATCAAGTTCAAACTGATAATTACTTAACCAAGGCTCATAATTTTCATCAAAGAAAGTGTTGTAAACCAGAATGTTTTCAAGGCATGAAATACCATAGAACATCTTCAAAATGTTCCGAACTTGTTCAGATTCAGAATACAAAAGTTTAAGTTCAAGATCAGATTCATAATCAGGTAGCACATGTCTTAAAAGGTTTAGCATGACTTTCAAAGAATGTGTTGTACACTAATATATCATCAAAGCTCAAAAAAACATCATTCTGCAAGCATGATCCCAAGAAAACCCAAGCGTTTTCAGTTTCAGAACATATACTAGCAAGTTTCAAACCAGGATCAGAAACAAACTTGGTTTCAGGCGTATGTTATTTCGGTTGCTGTAACTTCCTAGGTATGGAACAAGAAGATGAAAAAAAATTCATCAGTGACCAGCTCATGGCTAGAAAAACTTAGATCAAAGTCATTATCTCTAAAGCAAGAAAATGAATCACAATGCTTTCTGAAACATAAATCAAGTTGTTGCAGAACAATCTCTAATATCTTTTCAGGGTGATCAAGGCTTTTGTTGTGTTCCATAAACTGATCAAAACTCAAAACAAGACAAGGAAAGTGGTCAACAACACACTGAAAACGTTTTTGATCAAAGAGCTTGTTTCAATTTTCTTAAAAAATGAATCATGTTATCAGAAATAGAGTTTAAGACATAATTTTTTTCACTCTATCAAGATCAAAACGTTTTACATCCTTGACCTAACCATAACAAACAAATCAGGCACATTGCTCTGTTTTTGATACTAAGTTCCTTACAGTTCTCTTGTGAGTCAGGAGACAAAGCCCTAGGAGTTGTTTCTTGTTCCAAGCTGATCTGCTGCTCCAACACTTCATTTAGTACCAATGTCGATTGTTCTGTTTTTGGTGAGTGTTCTTCTGAGACCTGGGACACTGAAACAAGACTACTCGGTTGCACCGGTTCAAAACAGGTTAGTTCATCACATTTTTTATTGAAAACAAGTTTAGCTTGAGGAGAGAAAAGAGAAAACTCATTTTTTGTCTCAGGTTCTTTTATTACCTTAGATGTCTTTGTTTTCAGCTTTTGGATAACCTGTTCTTGTTTGCTACCCTTTTGACCTTCAATTTCAGATGAAGGACGTGGGATTGACCTTCTTTTCTTATGTGACTGGGACTTTCATGGAATATCTCGATCATGGCAAGTTCTGGTCTCTTCTTTGGCCTGTCTTGGTTGGTTTCTGCTTTAATTATCAGAAACAAAGTGTTTCTTCATGAAGTGTTTCAGCTCAAACCAGGAAGCAACTTGTGCTTCTTCTGTTCTTGTTCTGGTAGTAACAAGCTGATCCCACCATTGAATGGCATCACCAAAGAAATCTGTTGTAGCCAATCTAACCTTCTTTCTTTCTGAGTAGTTTTGGCCATCAAAAACAAGTTACATTTGTTGTTCCCACTCCAAGTAGCCATCAGGGTCGTTTCTGCCACAGAAAGATGGTATCCTGCTCCTCCTTTTTTATCTTAGTATCATTCTGAACCTGAGAAACATTACCAAATAAATTATCAGCATGTTTCTGTGGAAATGGATCAGTCTTTTTCATTCTTCTCACTATCTCAGACATCACTGCTTCCATCTGCAATTTATTCAATATCACAGTTGGTCCCTCATTTCTTTTACTGATATCTCCAGCCATAGTTTCCTGTTAAGAAATTCAACAAGAAAATTAGCACAAATTTGAATAGCCGAAGTTTCACAATCTCTCAAGTGTTTCCCTCTTATGTTTTTCTGTGAGGTTTCTCTGTGAATCCAATAGCTCAGCAACAAACAAAGATCAAAATTCAGAGAACAAACCCCAACCCCAAAACAAAAGAAAGAGATAGATCGATTGCAAGAGTTTTGTTTGCAAGACGCTTTACCACCAGGGTTGGATTTCTCCTCATCCTTAGTCGGATTTCTCCTCGACTTTTCTATGGGTTTTTTTTCTTTTTTTGATAATCTTGTTGGCCCTCTTGCAGATACAACAGATAGACATTAAATAGTGTTTGATACAGAGAACAAAGATCGGATGATCAAAAATCCCAAAAACAGAAAGAATGTGAAAAGTCATAATCAAACCAGAGATCAAGAGCCTTCAAATCTGCTCTGATACCAAATGATAGACCCCTTAGGATGAGCTTCCTTTCTGTCCTTGATTCTTTGAAGGTTGATTTGATGGTTTGAAGGATAGACGATGATGGATCTGATGGATCGAAGTCGAAATGGTTGATGAACTTCGGTGAGGATCTTTTGATTGTTCTACACTTGTGTAGATGTGTCCTTGATCAATAGAATAGAACTCTATTTTCGATTAAAGATAGGTTTTGCTTGCAGAGAAGAACTCCTAGTAGTTCGATGTTCAAAGATGAACAAAGGATTCACTGTTTCAGAAGTAGTTTTTGATAAAAAAGTGAATGAAATCTTATTCTGGTCGTGCCTACACTTATATAGGTTGCAAAAGATGTAAAAACCAAAAGACAAGTGCAGAAAATAAGAAACTTAGAAACTAGGAATGTAGACTTGATTTTGGACCAGAATCAGGTTTTTTATTGAATGACTCTTGGCATGCCCACGACCAAGAATTCTTGCTGAATCTCTCTTGGTATTCTTGTTGAGAATGGGATTGAAATGGACTGAACAAAGGGCTGGTCGAATTTGGCTTTAAAAAACCCAAAGTGGATTTGTGATGAGTTTTTCATGGGCTGCAACACTTCTTCTTGGGGCGTTTGATCCAAAACAGTTTCAAATAGTTTCTTGGGCTTTAATTTCGTTGCCTGCTCATCCGAAAGAAGGAATGAATCTTTAACTTGTGTTTTGAACTACTTTTGGGATGAGAGAGAGAACCAACTCGTCCATGGATCTGACCCACAACCTTTCTAGCTGGTTTCAGCTCAGCATACTCGCCTTTCATCTGTCCAGGTTTGTCCTTCGTCGCATAGTCAGCTAGCTCAACCATGGTTACATCAGTAGAGAAGTGTGTATTTTATTCAACTTGACTTTGGTTTCTCTGGATATATTGCTTAAGTAGACAAGAAAATATCCTAGGGAAAATACTAAATAAAGAGGCTCATAGGAAAAAGAATAAACAAATGTGCTAGGCTCCAAACTGTCTTGAGCAGGCTCCCAGATTGAAAGGGACCTGTCCCAACGGTTGTCTAGCCTTCTTGTCCCCATTTCTGCACGTGCAAACCATTCTCCAACGTTCCCATTTTTCAGCAAAATAAGGATAAGCTTTCCTAGTTTATTTCTTGCACAACTCTTCTCTTCCTTTACTTGCAAGGCACTCTTGGTCTTTTAGGTTGTACAGACAGCCTTGGTGCACAAGTCATATTGAAGCTTCTTTCATCTGAGCCATCTTCTTCTGATATTTTCATCTCCTCATTTTATTGCTTCATCTTAACACACATTTCCTTTCTTCACTAAGTGTCCTAGGCCAGGAGGAGGGTGCATATAAACTTCATCTTCAAGTTCCCCTTGTAGGAAGGCATTCTTCACATCCATTTGCCAAAGACACCACTCAAGGTTAACCGCAAGAGACAGGATGATCCTAATGGCATGAAGCTTTGCAACTGGTACAAAGGTGTCAACATAATCCTTTCCATACATTTGGTTGGAGCCTTTTGAAACAAGTCTAGTCTTCCTCCTATCAATCTTTCCATTAGCCAAATACATGATTGTGAATATCCATCTACTGGAAACTGCTTTCTTCCCTTTTGGCAACTCACTTTCATACCAAGAGTCAGTCTTGATCATTGCATTTGCCTCAGCACCAACAGACTCCTTCCATTCCTTGTCTTTTATAGCCTACTCATAGGATCTTGGTATATAACTCTCGTCCAAGGTCACCATAAAGGCAAAATGTTCTTCAGGATATTTTTTAAGCGAGCATACAACCTGAGATGGGTGTTCTACTCCTTGAGCATTGTAGTATACATGTGTATGTACCAGTCTGATGGTGGTCGCCTTATTCTTGAACTTCTCCTCAATGATTGCTTAACCACACCATCTCTAGACTCTTCTTCCTCTTAATATCCAGAACCCCTTTGGTGTTCTGGTGATTCACCACCTTGATCATGAGAATCTGAACTTCCTTCTTCTTCTGAAGAGTCAAACTCTTCCCGACCAGAATCAAATTCTTCTTGACCACCTGAGCTTTCACCTTCCTGGTTTTCAGGTTCATTTCCCCCCCCCCCTCATGACCAAGATGGGGAGACTGGTTTGATTCATTTGTCCTTGTAGGATCATTTCTATTCGGGTTGTTGGTGACTCCAATACCAAGACCTTCCAAAATGACTCTTAGAGTTGCTGCCTTATCCGAGGTAAGGTCCTTTAACTCTTCTTGATTCTTTTCCTCGTAATATCCCCTTGCTTCTTTAAACTTCACATCTCTAGACACAAGAACCCTCCTTGCAACTGGGTCATAACACGTGTATCCCTTCTGAGTTGTAGAATAGCCAATGAAAATTGCCTTTATACTCTTAGCCTTCAACTTGTTTCTCATCTCTCCAGGAATCAACACATAGCACAAACACCCAAACACCCTTAAGTAATCAACTGATGGCGTGTACTTGTTCATAACCTCAAATGGAGCTTGATCTTGCAAAACCTTGGTGCGTGTGTGATTGATCAGGTAACAAGTGGTGGCCACAACATCACTCGAGAACCTCTTTGTGACATTGGCTTGAAACATTGGGGACCTTGCTTCTTTCATAAGGTGGCGATTCTTTTTCTCAGCAACACCATTCTTCTGAGGTGAATAGGGACAACTGGTTTGATGAAGAATCCCATGTTGCGCTAAGTGATCCTTGAATGCATGACTTGTGTATTCCCCTCCATTGTCTGATTTAAAAATTCTAAACTTTGCATGATAATGGTTAGTCACATAAGATTGAAATTTTTTGAATGCATCAAGGACCCTATCTTTTGAAGGTATAAGTGTTAACCAGGTGTATTTGGATTTTTCATCAATGAATATAACAAAATACCTATGATTATCTCTAGATATGCAATGTGCAGTCCAAACATCAAAATGAATCAAGTCAAAACAATTCTCATAAACATTAGATGATCTTGGAAAGACAGTCTTACAATGCTTGCCTTAAATGCAAGCTTCACACTCATTAGTTTCAAAAACATCACCTGGTAACATCAAGTTTAAAGCTCTAACATGTGGGTGTCCTAGTCTAGCATGCCACAAAGCATTCTTATTCAAAGTATAAGCATAAGTAAATGAACAACTAAAATCAGAAACAAGAGCAAGCTCTTTTAGCAAATATAACTCGCCCTTGGTAACTCCTTTTCCAATCAACTGCTTTCTCTCAATATCCTGATACTTCACATCATTAGGACTGTATATGACTTTACAATTTAAATCAGCAGTGCATTTCTCAATAGACAGAAGCTTTGATGTGAATTCAGGCATGTAGAAAGCTCTAGAGTTCTTAATAAACAGTTTTGGATTTCCTATTCTAATAACAGGTATCTTATTGTTGACATAAATTATGAATAAGATGGAGTAGATAAAGAAGCAAAGGCAACTCGGAACATGAAGAATTAGGGCATTCGTACAATTTGCCCAAACCTGTCTTGGAAGGCAAGCAAGGGAGCTTGCTTGCTGTTGATACTTGTCTAATGTCTCTAGGAGCCCCAAAATAATTAAAATAAGTGTCTGCAAGTGGCTGGAACCGTTGGAGCAAAGAGACAAGGAAGAAGTCACATGTTTGGTTAAGGAGCAGGCTGTGGAGCTGTCCCTTACACTCTCTATCTTCCTGAACCAGTTTGTCTCTTGCTGCAGAATAATTTATGTATTTTGTAAGGTTTATTTTTAATCCTTTCTAAGGGATCTGTCTCTCTATTTATATTCATGTATCAGAATACAATGAAGGCAAGGAATTATTCTCTCCTTCTCTCTCCATTTTGAATTCAAAAATATCTGTCTCTCTCTCTTTCTTTCTCTGTCTAGTTCTTCATGTTCTTCATTCTCCATCAGTAAACTCTACATAAATCTCTTATTCTAACATCTTATAAGAGCTCTAAGCTCCTTTCATTCCACAAAATCTCTTTTCATTCTACAAATCTCTTATGTTCTTTCAAATTTTCGGTGTTCTTCACTTTTAGCAACTGGTCCATAGCTTTCCCCATTGGGTAAAAAGATTTCCACAATGGAAATGGAGAAGAAGAAACTTATTCCAGTAACTCTTGAGGGTCCTAATAACTGCTATGATCAAGAGTGGCTAAAGTTACCTTGGGAAGTCATGGACTTTGGGACAGCCATATTATGAAGGCTGAAACTTCAAAGAAGGTGGCTTAAGAGGATAGTCAGGCTACTTGCATGAAGAATGAAAACAAGTGGGTTCAAGAGGACCAGCAAGCACTTGGAATCATATACAACTCCATTTAAAAATCAATCTTGGAGGCTTACTCACACTTTGAAACCGCCAAGGATCTATGGGAGAGTCAACAAACTATTTATGGAATCTCTCCAACCTGAGCCAGGTATTTGAAGTCAAGAAGACTATCAACTATCTGAGCCTAGAGGAAATGGAGTTTAATCAGTATTTTGGGAAATTCAAAAGCTTATGGGCAGAGTTTGATATGAGCAAGACAAGGTCTTCAGCCTTCTCTTTAACTTAAACCCATCCTACAACAAGCTGATCAGTAATATACTTCGAGAAAGCAAGCTTCCAAACTTAGAAGATGTCTGCTCCATGGTCCAAAAAGAACAAGGAGAACACTTATTCTTCAAGAATGAATAGAAACCAGATAAAAAGATGCATAGGCGTGAGAAGCAAAGGAGGACGGGACGAGTCTATGGAGGTCAGAGAAGCAAGCACCAATCATCTCCTATGAGAACCAAGACCAGCAAGTTTAAATCTAGACTGATATTGCAAATGATTCAAGGAAGAACCATGTACTCAGATTTCATTAATGATTCAAATGAAGGAGAAAGATGGAGTAGTATGGATGGTGCAACCAGCATTGAAGGTCCAGTGACCAGGGGAGACCTGGATTCCTTTATCAAAGCTGCCAAATCCCTTATCTCACCCAAGAAGGCTGGTACACAATCTCTTGACTCTAAACCCATCATTAAATATTCAGGAGCTAGCAATCATATGATTAGTGATAGGAACTTGATTAGTGATGTTCAGCCTGCCTCGGGGAATGGGATTATAGCAAATGGTGATAAGGTTAAGATAGAAGAGATAAGGAACCTTAGGTTGTTTGATAGAGAATCAACTGCCTTGTATATTCCTAAGTTTACATCAAACTAGCTATCGGTGAAACAAGCTACTATTGATCTGAGTTGTGAAGTTGTCTTCAAACCTGATGAGGTTGAAATTCAAGACCTAATGACAGGGCAGATAATTGGAAAATGTCACAGCCATCAGGGCCTATATCACCTTCAGAAGACTAAGTTGTTTGAATCATCTCCTTTTGTTTCCATGTTCACTACATCTACTAGGGTTGAGAGAACTATATGGCATGCTAGATTTGGACATTCTTATACTAGATCCTTAAAATTGATGCTCCCTGGTATGGTGTTTAAAAATGATGATTATAAAGCTTGCATCTTGGGGAAGCAATGTAGGACAGTCTTTCCAAGGACTAACACTATCTATGAGAAGTGTATCGATCTAGTTCACTCTGATGTATGGACTGCACCTTGTATGTCCAGAGAAAATCACAAATACTTTGTCACGTTCATTGATGTGAAGTCCAAGTACTCATGGGTGACACTGATTTAGTCAAAGGACATGGAGCTGGAGGCTTTCAAGAATTTCCAGACCCATGTATCCAACCATTTCAATGCCAAGCTAGAAATTCTCAGATCAGATAATGGTGGAGAGTACACCAGTGAAGCATTAAAGCAATATTCATAAGACAAGTTGCCCTTACACTCCTCAACAGAATGGAGTTTCCGAGAGGAAGAATGTCAACTTAATGGTGGTAGCAAGATCAAGGATGTTTCACACCAATGTTCAAAAAAGATTCTGGAGTGATGCTGTGATTTTTGCTAGCTATCTGATCAATAGGACTCCAACTAAAGTAACCAACAACCTGTCTCCTTTTGAGGTCCTAAACAAAACCAAGCCACCTTTAGACTACTTGCGTGTGTTTGAGTGCCTATGTTTTGTGCTGATACTAGGGGAGCAAAGGAACAAGCTTGATACTAACAGCTCAAAATCTATTATAGTAGGCTACTCTCCAACACAAAAGGGTTATAAGTGCTATGATCATGTGTCAAGGTGTTAATATCAAGAGATGTGAAGTTTGGGAAGATTTGAACGATTTATCGCAAGCATCAGAGAAAGCGACTAACCTCAGGAACATATTGGAGAGTCTTGGTATTGGAATGCCTCAGTCGAATCAAGAAACAAGGAGGAATTCCCCTGAAACTGCACGTGGTCCAGAGGCTGTAGTTGATGAAGATGGGGTTGATGAAGCTGTAGAAACTATTCATCCTGATCCTTAAGAAGGGAATCAACAAGAAACTCATGATCAGGATGAAAGACAACAAGGACAACAAGAGCCAGTACATCAGAATTATGAAACAAAATCTGATAAGGAAGAAGAAGAACCTGAAGCAGTTCAGCCTCTTAGGAGAAGCACAAGGCTGAAAAAGTATCCTTCAAATTGGATCAAAACAACAGTTTATTTCAGCTCTCAAGCAGTGGCTCATCCTATACAGTCAGTATCCTCATTGGCTCAATACCCACAAGAACACAATGTATTTATTGGTCAACTGGATCAGGAGTATATCCCAAGGTCATATGAAGAGGAAATGGAGCTTGAAAAGTGGAGAGACTCTGTTGGGAAAGAAACCAGTGCTATGATAGTCAATGATACTTGGTATGAGGCTGAGGTACCTAACGGCAAGAAGGCAGTAACCAGTAGATGGATCTTCACCATCAAATACTTAGCAGATGGAACGGTGGAGAGGCGCAAGATTGGTTGGTTGCAAGAGGGTTCACTCAGAAATATGTATATGATTATATTGATACCTCTACACCAGAAGCAAAGCTTCACACCATTAGGATCATTTTCTCACTTGCCAGTAACTTGGAATGGGACTTGTGGCAAATGGATGTGCAGAATCCTTTCCTGCAAGGAGAGTTAGAAGATGAAGTCTACATGCATCCGCCTCCGGGTCTAGAACATTTGGTCAAACCATGGAATGTGTTGAGGTTGAAAAAGCAATTTATGGCTTGAAGCAATCACCAAGGAATTGGTATCACAAGCTAAGCACCCTGAATGGAAGAGGATTTAGGAAATCAGAAGCGGATGATACTCTCTTCACACTGACTGGTCCACAAAACATTGTTGTTATCCTTATATATGTAGATAATATTATCTTCACAGGTAGTGATAAGGAAGGTATCCAGAAAACTAAGGAATTTCTGCGATCACTATTTGACATCAAGGACCTTGGAGAGCTCAAGTATTTTATTGGAATACAAGTGTGTAGATCCAAGGAAGGATTTTCTTGTCTCAAAGAAAGTATGATATGGATATGTTGAGTGAGGCAGGAAACCTTGGAGGAAGACCAGCTAAGACTCCACTTGAAGATGGGTACAAATTGCTGCGGGAGAGGGAGTTTGAAGACACTCCATTAATGATGTCAAGAAGTATACAAGAATGATTGGGAAACTCATATACCTGACCATCACAAGACCATACATTTGTTTTGCTGTGAACCAAGTCAGTCTATACATGCAAGCACCTAAGTTACACCATTGGAACATGGTTAAGAGGAACTTAAGATATCTAAGAGAAGCTTCAAGTCAAGTTATATGGATTGGTTGCAATGGTAGCAAAAAGATTGTGGGGTATTGTGATGCAGATTGGGCTGGTGATAGAATAGACAGGAGGTCTACTACTTGCTACTTCACCTTCATTGGATAAAATTTGGTAACTTAGAAGAGCAAGAAGTAAAAGATTGTATCTTGTTCAAGTGTGGTGGCAGAGTACCGATCTATGAGAAAGCTTACTAGTGAACTCATATTGATCATGGGACCGCTAAGGGACTTGGGAATAGAGACAACCTCTCCTATCACCATGCATTGTGATAATAAGGCAGCTATACACATAACATCCAACTCAGTCTTCCATGAGAGAACAAATCATATAGAAGTGGACTATCACAAGGTTAGAAAAGCAGTGGAGCAGCAAGTCATCCTTCCATGTTATACTAGAAGTGAAGATCAACTGGCTGACATATTCACCAAGGTAGCAAGCACCAAATTCTGTCAATTCATCCATCCTAAACTTGGACTCATAGACCTCACATGTCACTGATCCTCTTGCCATGAAGTGTTCTACTCTTTTTCCTTGGCTTGGTTTTTATCCCAAGTGGTTTTTTCATAACTAAGGTTTTAATGAGGGAATGCTTCATGGTTTCCAAGATTGACTAGTCCCTATGGTCACGCTTGAGGGAGAGTGTTGACATGAATCATGAATAAGATGGAGTAGATAAAGAAACAAAATAATAAAAATAAGTGTTTGCAAGTGGGTGAAACGGTTGGAGCAAAGAGACAAGGAAGAAGTCACATGTTTGGTTAAGGAGCAGGTTGTGGAGCAGTCCCTTTCACTCTCTCTCTTTTCCTAAACCAGTTTGTCTCTTGCTGCAGAATAATTTATGTATTTTGTAAGGTTTATTTTTAATCCTTTCTAAGGGATCTGTCTCCTTATTTATATCCATGTATCATAGTACAATGAAGACAAGGAATTATTCTCTCCTTCTCTCTCCCTTTTGAATTCGAAATTTATCTCTCTCTCTCTCTCTTTCTTTCTCTTTCTAGTTCTTAATGTTCTTCATTCTCAGCAGTAAACTCTACATAAATCTCTCATTCTAACACTTATCACCATTAGCAATCATAACATGACCATTAGCCGGTTCAATATCCTTAATCAAATGAGTGTCACTTATCATGTGATGAGATGCACCAAAATCTACTAACAAAAGTTTCAATATGCTATTGGCATTATGACAAGCTATGCTAGGAGTAGAAAAAATATGACTCAACTTATCACTTATACTTCCATTCTCTACCATTCTACCAGTTCTATCAGTCCTAACAGCATCATTCATAACTCCTAGATTACTAGCAATCATGGAAGCACCAAGAGAATACCCATCAAGGTTACCAAAGGTGTTATCATTCTCCTTGAGCATTTTGATGAGAGCTTCAATGTCAGACCTCCTTATGTAGTCTTAATCATTGCTCCTGTTGGTGCTTCCAGTGTAGGCGACCAGAGACTTTCCATCACTTGTCTCCCTCTTATCACCATCATTTCCCTTGCTTGTACCCGCACCATTTGAACCTTCGAATATATTAGCTCTTGCAGTGATCACAGTTTCCATTGAACTTTTTTACATACTTGTTGTAAGCAGCCTTATTAGCCAGTGGAAACTTTGCTTGATCAGTTTGCGCAGCTTTATTCGCCAAGGATAGCTCTCCTTTGCCTCCAAATAGCCCAATAGAACCTTGTTCCTTCTGTATCTGAGCCAAAACATCCTCTAGAGATGGGAGTTTCTCAGCTTTAAAGATGTGCTTGATGAGGCTGTTGTAAGTTGGATTTAGGGTGAGTAAGAGTCCAAAGACCTTATCTTGCTCACGCCTCTCATTCAGTTCATCAGGATCAACCGTGCTTGGCCTCAGCATCTGAATTTCGGACCATAATGCTCGGAACCTCCCAAGGTGCTTAATGAACTCCATATCTTCTTGCATCAGCCCATTGATTTCGCTCTTCACTTCAAACACTCTTCTCAAGTTTGAAATGTTTCCATACACCTTCTTCAAGGTATCCTAGAGATATTTTACGGTTTCACAGTAGCTATAAGCCTACATGATTGAGGTCTCAAGGGATCCCTAAAGTAGTGACATTACCAGCATATCCTCTTGCTGCAACTTCTCCACTTCACTTGTAACACCTTCAGTAACACCTTCCTGAGTAATGAGCCTTGGAATCTCACCAGATGTGATATGATTCCATATACCCTTACTTCCCACAGCAGTCTTCACTAGGCGAGACCACAATAGATAGTTACTCCCCTTGAGAGTAATTGGAACTTTCATGTTAACACTCTCCATCTTCAAACGGCTTGACTTCAAAAGCTTGGTAAAGATGAGATCTTGGACTTTGAACTTGATTGAACCCAGAAACTTGTAGAAAGGATGAGTCTTTGCAAGGATGAACTTGAAAGAACTCAAGATTTCGCAACACACAAGATTCAATCTTCAGTCTTCTACTCGGATCTACAAAGAACCACCTTGGATCTTCAAAAAGCATCGACCTTGAACTTCTTCAAATGATGAACACAAACCCAGATTATCACAAACCTGGCTATGATACCATAAGATCTTTTGATATCTTGATAGAAATGCAACCAGAAAGAGACTTAGAAGAGACTAGAAGAGATTAGAATCGATTAAGACTAAGGATAAGGAAGATTGATGAAGAACATTTTAAGACTGAAAATAAAGCGAATTATCTGCCTTTCTTACTGATACTCGACAACAATGTATAGAGAGTCATACAAGGGTTTCCATAGACAAAAGGAAGAGAAATGTGTGGCTCTGGTCGAGGAAAGGAACGCCTAATTTAGACCGGGCAATGCTGGCCATGTAAATGGTATCAGCATCTTTGACAAGATTCTGATCATTTCCAGTTCGTGACATGCTGTCCACGCGAGCCTTATCATTCCTTTCCAACGGATGGATAAGGGTTACTCCTAAGCTAAGTGATCGGGTAACTTTTGTTTTACCTAGATGATATTTTTACCTTGGTCGAGTGTTTTGGTCGACCCTGACTTGTATGGATCGTTCGGCCTGTACGGACTGTACGGTCTTGGTCGACCCAAAACCTTCTCCTATCTTACTCGTTTCAGTTAACCTAAATATGAACCTCAACTGAATACCATCAGAGGTTCTTTGATAGTAAGTTAAACCTATTTCCCTTATATAAAGCTTGAGCCCTTATTATTTGGTTGTGCATTGCGTGATGTTGTGTCCCAGGATATCCTGGCTTGTTTATTGCTTTGTCTTTTGTTACTGTTTCTTCAGCCATAGCTTATCCATCATAGATGTATTGAAACATTTAGAAGAATGTCTAAGCTCTTGCATCATGGTTTTGATAATCTGTTTTGCATAAGCATCAGTGTGGTTGTTTAGTAAAGTCTTGTGTTTTGCCATAGCTTTAATCACCATGAATGTTCTGTAGAACTGAGTAGAATCTCTCTGCTTCTTGCCTCATAATTGATAAAGCTGTTTTGCATTCATAAGCATCTAGATTATGATTCAATCCAGTTCAGTGTAATTTGATGATAATGGCAAAGTTAATCCATCAGAGATGTCAAGTAGGATTTAGAAGTATGTCTAAGCTACTTTAATCTATGGTTTTGATTAAACAATTGTTCATTATCATGTCTAGTTGTGTTCTTGCATTCTGTTTAGGGTATTTTTCTAAAAAAAATTGATCATATAGTGGTTAGTCCATTCGGATTGAATCTACTGCATTCATGTAATTGTTGTCCAAGATTGTTGCATTCATACATGATGCATTTAAAAATCCAGCCTAGTTGCAAGTGCATTTTTTTCAAGCTTGCATTGCATCTAGAGAAGTTTAACTTGCTTAGTCTTGTTCCTATGGTTTGCTGGTTTCAAGATTTTGCATTGGTGATCAAACCAGATGTGTGATGTTGGTTTGATCCCAATGGGATGATCTAATCTTGCATTGAGTTGTGGTGATGCTAGGTACACAAGATGTGATACAATGACAAACCAAACCAAAGTGAGAGACAAGCCAAACCAAAGTGACAAGACAAGGGTCTAATGCCATCACTAGACGTGTTAGTCCACAAACTACATGAACTCTAGTGTGATTGAGTATGCAATTAGAGGTTGATGCCATTGTATGATACCATTTGGACGTGTAAGTCCCAAAGTATACAGGAAGTGTAGAGTGGGATATCATAAATTAGAGACTACCTTGTGAGGGCTCTTAAGGTAATTCAAACACCATTAGTTCCTGGTATAAGGAAGAGAGCCAAAACTCACAAGGGAAAGGACTGTTGAACAGAGGTTATAAAATGATATAGAAAGAATAAGAGAAGTGGAGAGGAATTTATTTTGGGTCGTCCGTACATGTGTCCATATAGAGGCCGTAAAGGCTGTACAAGTGGACGTCCCAAATCAATTGTGGTCGAAAAGTTACCCGAGTGAAAGTAACTCGACCAGAAGTTACTCATGGTAGTTACCATGCAGATCAATCTTGACTGAATGGATAAGGCGCGCATCTGGACAGGCTGGCTCATGGCTGGAAGAGCATCTGAACAAGATTCCTTTGGCAGCAAGCGTCTGAAGCCTCTCGACCAAGCATTTCAAATAGACGCTCCTCTATGGCTTGACTACACACGTTTTGGTGTTTGTTTACGTTAATCTGTACCCTAATCTTCCCTCTATATATTTGTAACTTATTGTTCATCAATATCAATCGAAAACTTTCAGTCTCTCACTTTAGTCTCTCTCTCTAGACTCTCAAAATTTTTCTTAGGCTAACTCACCGAGTCTCATCCATTTCTGTCTAAATCTCTTCCTTAGTCTCTCTTTTCTACTCTTTTCACCTAGATCCTCTCAATGGTATCAGAGCCAGGTTCGCATGAATCTGGGTTTTGATTTTGTTTGTTCAAAGACTACTTTTTTTATCCGTAAAGCACAACATGGAAAACACTAAGACAACTGTCATTCCAGTTACTCTCAAAGGAGGAAACTACCTTCTCTGGTCTCGTGTGGTGAAGAAACCCGTGGGAAGTAAGTGTCTATGGAGTCACATCCTTGAGGATGAAGCTCCAAAGCTCATTACTCATGAAGGCTACATAGAGGTGATTGTTTGTGATGAAGTGAAGTAGATCCAGGAGGACAATCTGGTGATGACAATCCTCCAGAGCTCACTGGATCCGTCGATTGGAGGCCTACAACTACTGTGAGAAGGATAAAGATCAGTGGGATACACTTCAGAAGGTGTATGGAAACATATCAAACCTCACACAAGTGTTTGAGATCAAGAGAGCTATCAACAACTTAGCTTAAGAAGACATGGAGTTTACCAAATATTTGGGAAAGTTTCGAGCTTTATGGGAACTTGAGATACTGAGGCCAAGTACCACAGATCCGAATGAGCAAAATGAGAGGCGTGAGTAAGACAAGGTCTTTGGCCTCTTCATCACACTCAATGCTACCTAGAACGACCTCATCAACCACATCCTAAGATCTGAGAAGCTCCCTATCCTTGAGGAGGTATGCGCGCAAATCCAGAAGGAACAAGGGTCCTTGGGAGTCTTTGGAGGGAAGGGGGACCTCACACTTGCCAACCAAGCCGAGGTGACTCAAGATAACAAAGTCCACAAGTATGAAGACCGTAGGTTCACTTGGAACTATGGTAAGAGCGATCAACCAGGAGCTTGGACTTCAAGCTGGGCAAATGAGACAAAAGGTCGTGAAGGTGGTGAGAGCAAGGCCTTGGTGAGCTACACTGCCCATCAGCCTCGACCAAATACGCATGAGTTCATCCGTCATTCTGAGATGGATGCACTCATCAAAATGTTCAAGGATAATGGTAACACTCTTAGTAATGTCAGTGGGTATTCATTTGGTGCATATAGGGTTGCTAGTACTGTTGAACAAACTGATAGTGCCTGCACTAAGCCTAGGATGCTTGGTCAATCTCATAATGCTCATAACCTGTCTAAACCTTTGATAGTTGATTCAGGTGCATCTCATCATATTATTAGTGATATTAGTCTTATTAGAGATATAGAACCTGCTCATGGACATGTAATGATTGCAAATGGATATAGGATACCAATAAGAGGTGTATGCAAGTTGAAATTGTTTAACAATGAATTTAGAGCCTTTTACATGCCTGAGTTTACTTCATACTTACTTTCTGTCAAGAAGTGTACCACTGATATGCATTGCAATGTTATCTTTAGTCCTAATGATGTGAAAGTTCAGGATATTGAAAGCAGTCGATTGATTGGGCAAGGAGTAACCAAAGGAGACCTTTATATGCTTGAAGAGCTTAGTTATGTGCCTGATCATATATGCTAGTTTACTTTTGTTTCAGCTTCTGTTTTAAATATGAATGCTTTGTGGCATGCTAGACCAGGACGTCCTAATGTTAGAGTTTTAGCTTAATGATTCCAGGTGTTGTGTTTGAAAATAATGATTGTGAATCTTGTATCTTAGGCAATCATTGTAAGACTGTGTTACATAAACCCATAACCATCTATGAACATTGCTTTGATTTGATTCACTCTGATGTTTGGACTGCACCTTGTTTGTCTAGAGAGTATCACAAGTATTTTGTTACAATTATAGATGAGAAGTCTAAATACACCTGGATAACCTTGATTCCATCTAAAGATAGGGTGCTTGATGCATTTAGAAATTTTCAAAGCTATGTGACTAACCAGTTTAATGTCAACTTGAATTTTTTTAGATCATATAATGGAGGGGAGTACATTGGCCAAGAATTCAAGCAACACCTATCTCAACATGGAATACTGCACCAGACGAGTTGTCCCTACATACCCCAACAAAATGGAGTGGCCCAGAGAAATAACAGATTCCTCATGGAGGTTGCAAGGTCGATGATATTCAAGGCAAATGTTCCAAAGAGGTTTTGGAGTGATGCTTGCTACAGCTTGCTTCGTCAAATGAAGTTGTTTGTTTTGAAGAAGTATAGACCAACCCTGGATTATCTTCGTTTCTTTGGTTGCCTATGGTTTGTTCTTAGACCAGGAGAGTTAAGGAACAAGTTGGAACCAAAGAGCACTAAAGGGATGTTCATAGGGACTCGCCGACTAAGAAGGGGTATAAGTGCTATGATCCAGTAACTAGAAGAGTTCTGGTTGAAATCTTGAGAGAATCTGGGTGAAAGAGAAGAAAAGAGAGACTAAGGAAGAGGTTTAGACAGCAATGGATGAGACTCGACGAGATAGACTAAGAACCATTGAGAGAGGCTAGAGAGAAAAGACTATACTGAAAGTTTTCGATTGATTAATGATGAACAAGAGTTAAAAATATATAGAGGAAGAGAAAAGCTTTACAACGGATACAAGATAAGGTTGTGGATAAGCTTTTTCAACAAGAATGTGGATCAATGGTCAAGGCGCAACTTATTTGAATTCTTGTGGCCGGGAAGCTTCACACGATTGATTCCTTTGGCATCTTGACCATATGTTCTTCCAGCCTTGGTCCAGCCTGTTCAGATGCGCTCCTTATCCCTTTGGTCTATCCTTATCCCTTTGGTCTATCCTTATCCATGTATCAGAAGGTAAAGGTAAGAACTGGTCCAGTAATATTTACTCGGGTAAAACTCGACCAAGGTAACTTTGGGCCGTCCACTTGTACGGCTTGTACAGCTTGTACGGCCATTGTACGAACAATCCAAACTTTATTTCTGTCCACTTTCTCTATCATTTTATCTCCTCTGTTCAACACTTCTCCTCAAGCTTGACCATGGGAACTGGTCAAGCTTTGATGCCATGAGATCTCCCTCGTTAAAAACCTTATCAAAGAAAACCCTTCTTAGGGATAAAACCGTGACAAGGAAAATAGTAAAGACCCCATGGCAAGGAGATCAGTTCATTGTAGTAAGGTCCATGAGTCCAAGTCTAGTATGAATGGACTCAATGTTTTTCTGTCTAGCCACTTTGGTGAACACATCAGGTAGCTGGTTTTGACTCCGAGTGTAGCAAGGTAAGATATCTCCTGATACAATCATTTGCGTCACTTTATGGCAATCCACCTCAATATGCTTTGTCCTCTCGTGGAGCACCGAGTTGGAGGCAATGTGGATGGCTGCTTGGTTGTCACAATGCATGGTCATAGGTGTGGTTTGCTCAATTCCCAAGTGCTTCAGTATACTCTTGATTTACTCCAACTTGTTTGTAAGCTTCAACATTGCTCTATATTCAGCCTCTGCACTAGAGCATGATACCACCTTCTGCTTCTTGCTCTTCCATGTAACAAGGTTCCCACTAATTAAGGTGCAATAACCAGTGGTAGACTTCATGTCCATCCTATCTCCAGCCCAATCCGCATCACAATACCCGACCACTTCAGTAATCTCATTGCATTCCACCCAAACTCCTTGGTCTGGTGATCCATTCAGGTACATGAGTAGACGGTTCACCATGTTCCAATGATGATCCTTTGGCCCTTGCATATGTTGACTCACCTGGTTCAGAGAAAAACATATATCAGGCTGTGTGATAGGCAAGTAAATCAACTTACCAACACGCTTTCTATAAAGCTTGGCATCTTGGAATGGTGGACTGTCTTCTATCTCCCCATCTCGTGGTACTTCGTATCCATCCTCCAAGGGTGTCTTGGCCGTCTTTCCGCCTTGTATACCTGCATCCTTCAAAATATCAAGTGTATACTTTCTTTGGGACAGAAATAAACCTTCCTTGGATCTACATATCTCTATGCCAAGGAAGTATTTCATCTCTCCCAAGTCTTTGATTTCAAACAAAGATTTCAGATAATATATGGTAGCTTGTTGATACACTCCTATGATGCTTCTCTTGTCGATGGGGGATAGATCCTTGCAAGGAAGAATAGTAGACTCAAGTTCTTCAAGGTTGTGGGTCGATGGGTGACACAATAGGTTGCAGAAAGACCTAATGATACTCCTAGGCAAGTAGATCGGACATTACACACCAACTAGAAGCCCTTAAGGTTCTAAATATGACACACCAGAGATTCTTCGACTCAAAGGAGAATAAAGAACACGAAGAGATTGATAAAAAGCTCATATAAGGGTTTTCGACCCAGAATGATGATCTTCTGAATGATCTCAAACGGTCCATCAATTCTTGGCACAATTTGGTTTTCCTCTTTTTTGACCATAGTATCACTAGAAACATTCACACAGCTTCCACCA